>VSWD01000764.1:0-14676 GCA_033119305.1 Pinctada imbricata | reverse complement strand
CAGTACCTATCACGAGTTTTACAACGAGATCGCCATCGATGGAGTAAAATTTAACGAGTAAAGGCCAATTCCTCCATCAGGTGGAGGGCTTTTAGGAGGGCTGGTGAGGGGCAAAGCGGGCTCAACGCGAACAAACTTTACCCCGAAAAACTCGGAGTGTTTGTGGGCGGGGCTAATGAACGGAGGCGGCGCTTATGCATATTTAATTATTAGCCGGGGTAAACACCGAGTGCTTGTAGGCGGGGCTTATATTCGCTTGACGGAGCATCTCGAGTCGCGTAAAATCTCTTTGTAGAGAGTAGAATCGCGATAGGCTAGTCAAACAACTGTTTTAACAATACGCTAGATCTGTACGTACAGTAAATGTTTTCCTAAGAACGATTCTATAAATGTTGTAACAATTTAAAGAATCATTATCTTACATATCCGCATAGATATACTACATTTATAACAATGCAATATTCAGGATTATGTACGTAGAGATAGAGAAACCCTAGATGTTAAATAGGCAGTCTACACATGTCTGTAGTTTGAATTTCCTGTGATGTACGAAAAATGAATATGAATTAATAAACCAGCAAATAATATAGGAAGCAAAACTGTAATAAAGAAAACAAGGGAAAAAAGAAATACATAATTGTGTATCCTACTCCTGTATTTTATAAACACCTGAATATTGGATGTGTAAAATACATTATATCATTCGATGTATCTGATGGAAGGAAAAATAAGATTTGTTTCCTGTTAGACAATGAAACGAATTTTTGCATGCATTTATAGATTCAAGTACTGTAACGCACGACTTTGCAGTAAGATGAATATTAAAAGTATTATGAGTTATGCAAATCATTTTCCCGTTCATACGGAATAGCTTCTAAATCCGTACTCTGGATACTTCACATTGATGTAATCTATTTTACATATACATGTAAACGATTGCACACTTACGTATAAAATTTAATTTAATGCTGTACGATACCAAGTAAATTAAATGTTTAATTCATTGATAGTTATTTTTTATTCTATCGTGTTTGAACGGTATTTTTTTTATCACGGAAGCATATTTTAGAAGGCATCGAAAGTATAGACCTTTGTTAATTTTTCAGCAATTGTTATGATCCGTTATCAGTAATAGCTGAAAATCTCGAGCAGGAACCAGCGTTCACCCCTGCTCCCTCACTTTCTAGATAAAATATGAAAAAATATAGACAATACAGTCAAGACAATGTCTATTTACTAACTCAGGCACGTACGTCATCATGTATGCATTGCATTATGTTTCTGGGGTCGCAGGTCATTTATAATATACATGTACCAGTGGTGGATCCAGGATTTCAGAAAGGAGGGAAGAGCCCAGCTTCAAAGAAAATTGTTCACAGAAAAGCTGACAAGCAAAAGATAAATTAAAAAAACCAAAGAGACGATGATACAAATATTAAGACTTAGGACTTTATATTATTCAGGGGTCCTTAACCCCCGCCCCCCCCCCCATCCCCATTTGGTCTTTTCCTTATAAAGTATTTGATCGTTTACCTGAAGATGTACCAATTGTGTGATTCTATAGATCCTACAGATTTGTAGTACCTTAAATTGACACTACACCACGAGCAAGACAGTCCCAACGCGTAATTACTCTTTTAAAGCGGAATTTCTCTTTTTAGTGGGGCATCATTATTAATCAATGATGCATATGAATGAACATGCGATTCCCAAGGAATTGTCTCCTGATAAAGGACGCAATTTTTGTAATATGAATTGAAAACTGCAGCGAGCGAAGCCGGAAAATTTTCCTGAATTTGAAGCAAAATCTTATATTAATTCTTCAAATTTGGATTACTTGTAAGAGCAAGATTATTTCTTCTGTCATACCATAAGCAAATTCATTTTATTTATTAAAATTCAGAGCAATTTTTTTTCGAGCAACCCCCCACCCCGGAATATCAAATGGACCGTGCCTTACCTGTACCTGTTTCATTATCAGTAGATAAGGGTTAGATTACAGTTTCGAGTTACTCCGTTCTTGATCCGCACATACATTTTTTGCAAAATTAAAAAGAAAAAAAAATCAGTTTTCGGAAGCGATTCAAGAAACTTATGCCCTGTTCACATGAGTGCGCATTAAATCTAATTCGCATTAGATTTGATGCGCTTTATTCTAATGCGAATTAGATTCGCATTGCGTTCACACGACACATTCTAATGCGCATTAGATTTTGGTACATTTGCACTGAGAGCCGTATACTTTAGATAGTAAAAGGGTCGAATGCATGCCTGTATGTTGTTTTGCTTCTTCGTAAGTTGGGCTTATGCATGCATTGCATGACGTCATTGTGAGGTAAAATGACGTCATAATATAATGTTACTCTACGTAAGTTAAGAGACGCAGTACAGTTACTTAGAGGGTTCATAGTGAATGAAATCAAGTATTTTTACCTCTTATTCTATGTTTCGAGGTCCAAGGGTGATTAAAAGTGCCCAGTTATGATGGAAATGTACTGTTGAATTCTAGTAAATCATATACGCATGCGCCAGATTTAATGCGAATTAGATTCGCTTTGCGTTCAAACGGGAAAATCTAATGCGCATTAAATCTAATGCGAATTAAACTAATGCGCATTAGATTCCTCGTGTGAACGCAGCTTAAATCTAATGCGCATTAAATTCGATTTAATGCGCATTAAACCCGTCGTGTAAACAGGGCATAACACCAAAAAGTGAGGGAGCTCTAGCCTCATTTGTAATCGAACAGGCTTACGTTATAATGTTTTTGTTCCTTTTCTACATGTCAGATTAATAATGAAAGTGATAAACGATATTCGATTCGAAGCAGAGGAGAGGGAAGGGGGGGGGGGGGGGGGGTTGTTCGGTAATTCTTTATTCCTTCCCAAATCTTACATTTCCGGGTAATATGACAAATTTCAGGGGGTCCTTAAACCACCCCTCCCGATCCGCACTTGTTATAGGGGAGGGTGGTTGGTATTCGGTCCTTTATTCCTTCCCAAATCTTTTTTTTTTTTCATTTTTCTAGGTATAAGGACAAATATCAAGGGGTCCTTAACTTCTCCCTCCCCTTCCCTCCATCCCCTCTTTCCCTCCTCTCCTCCCTTCCTCCCACCTCCTTTTCACCCTATCCAACCCCTAAAGTATAAAATGCGAAGTCTTTATTCAGGTTAATGAGAAGCGTTTAATCTAGACGAATCAATGAGAATCGTACAGTATGTTTTTTTTCAGCTTAATAATAATGCAACGCTTAAAAGAGAAATTCCGCTTTCAAAGAGTAATTACGCGTTGGGGCTGTCTTCCTCTTGATAGTGTCAAAGTAAAAACAAAATCTGTAGTAAACTTTATAAAATCAGAGAAATTCCTACATTTAAGACTTATTGGTGTGGTTCCCTCATTCTATATTCTTACATTTGTCCTGGTATTATGACAAATTTAAGGGGGGTCCTTACCTCCTTACCCCCAACCTCCTCTCGCCCCTTCCTCCAACCTCCCTTTCACCATGTCCACCCCTTTAGTATTCACTAAATATTCAGGTTTATGATAGATGCGTTTACTGTACACTGATATCGAATGTTCATTCACCAATCTGATTAAAACCAGATCTCTACATGATCCCGATTTTATTTATCATGTTTATGTCGCGTGGAATTTGTCGCTACGCGACATAAAACAATCAGGAGCATGTAGAGATCTGGTTTAATCGCATGAATAATGCACCAATAAAAAGAAATTCCGCTTTCAAAGAGTAATTACGCGTTGAGTACCATTTGCAGTAACTCCTTTGGCTGACAAACACAGTACATTTTTGTAAACCGGTACAAATTATGGGATTTTTTTTCTTTCGAATCTCCAATGAATGACAAATAAATATACAGTATAGTACAAATAATGCAGTTTTAATTTTTGAAGACACAATAAAAGAACATGTATTAAATCAACCCGAACTGTAGTGAAGGTTGAATTTGGACTGAGGCCTTTCATAAATATTTTACGGGAGCGCCGAACCTCTATGTAATTTAAATATGACTCTTTCATTCTTATACATGTACTTCCCAAACTGTCAGCTTGCAAATCCTTTTTTGTTTAGAATTTGCTAGTGTTATGATCTTTGAGGCACTTTATACAGCCAGGTAAATCGCACAGAAGTTAAATTTTCATGACACAAAAAGTTACTTAAGGTATCCGATGTACAATTGGGCATTTTTCTATGCCTTGTAAGGTACCATAAACTTTATATTTTCTGAAAGGTTATAATGCCCACTGTTCAGAAATAATGATTTTGGGGCCAGAAAAACAAAGGGGAATAACTGTTGAAGCATTTAAATTGTCTATATTCTCTATATAACATATGCAAAATAAAAAGTTGTACAAGAGTTTTTCCCCTTTGATTTTTAAGACCAGGGGGTCTTATATCTGTACTCAGGGCATCATTACATTTCAGAAAATATATAGTTTATAGTACCTTACCATGCATAGAATTCACCATAGACATAGTTTACAATGGAGATGATTAAAACGCTATGTAAAATGACTCTATTGTACAACGGATACCTTAAAATGATTCTAATTTTGCTGAAAGCCATTTCAACGGGATACATAACTTGAGGGTGTATTAACATATTCTACACCAAAATTTTCTAAAATAAAACTGGAAAGGGCTCGACCCCCTTGGTGTCGATGAACAGGTGCGTTGTCGGCTACTAATATATCGCCCGAATTCAACGCATTTTCTCCCATTTCAGTATATTAAGCATCTAGTGCTTCTTAAAAATCTAAGATATTGAGGAATGTCAGTGGCTCCCTCTATGACATTACAAAACATGCAATCCAATTAATAGACTGAGTGTTACATTTGGAGATTTTGATGATCTAAAAAGTTAAATTGCGCTCACCTTTTTCAGCATGACCATAAATAAGTATTTGTGCAGTCACGAGAATTGAAACCGGTCTCATCAAATAATTTCAGTATAAGTACTTCTTTATCATATAAATATTCCATGAATACCTCCGTATAAAGGAGATTAGCATCTGTGAATCTTTCAGCACTGATTTGTTACAATTCTTTTTAACGAGATCTTTATCCGCAAGAGATATATCGTTGGGAGACGTTTTGTAAGTCGTTATCATCAAGTCTTTTTTACGGAAGCCCATTGGCTTCACAGAAAAAAAATAATTTATTGCGTATATACGCAATACTATTGCGTATATTCGCAATACTATTGCGTATATTCGCAATACTTTTGCGTATATTCGCAATAGCATTGCGTATATACGCAATAGTATTGCGAATATTTGCAAAACTATTGCGTATATTCGCTATAGTATTGCGTATATACGCAATGATTATTTCGTATATACGCAATAGTTTTGCGAATATTCGCAATAATTATTGCATATATACGCAATAATTGCAATTTCATATATACAGTGATTGGGGTTAACAGGCGGATCTAGAATTTTCTAAGGGTAGTCCAAGTCAGCGCGAGGAGGGGGGGGGTAGTCTTTGGTGTTGAAAATAAAGCAAAGCAATGCATATAATGAATATCAATATATTGCAAAACTGAGAAAATCAGCCATTCTTGCAAATTCCAAAATTTCAAAAAGCAGTTTCTGCAAATTAAATGGAAAGGGGAGATCGAGGGATTAGTTGACCCCTCCCCTTGGTCCTATTCATAACCATATATCACGTTTTACGTTTCTCTCACTTTCATCCAAACTTTTAAAATAACTCAATACAGTGTTCAATATTTCTATTGGTGGAAAGGGGAGGGGGCTCGGACCAAAATATATGAACCAATCCATTCGGGACACTTCAGCAAGCAGAGCTCTCGCGGGGGGATGGTTGGAAGAGAAAAGAAAAGGCACTAGGAGAAACCTTATTTTAACGTTTTTTTTTTTTTTTTTTTTTTTTTGCAAAAATTAATTTTCCGATATAAGACCATAGTAATTCAAAGTGCTGTTTCACGTCCCGATTTTTTTTCTAAAAGGTTCTCTCCCGCCAGGCATGAAAACGCACAAATACGCTGTACACGATCAATAATAGGAATTTGGAGAGGAAGACTGAAAAAATAAAATAAAAATATTTTTTCTTCAAGTGAGATGGATATAATGCTGACTTATTTTTATAAAAATCACTATTATTATTTCAAATTTAATGATTGTACAAACATTTTGTCGAACTGATTTACCTGAAAAAATGTCTGTTTGTGTGCGGTTTTTTCCTGAGCATTTTTCTTCAAAAAGGTACGTTAAACAAAATATTTGACTACTATGGCCTTATAATGGAGGACATGCATTTATATTATCCCTTGCAAAATGGAGTAATACATTACAGAAAATTTTCGACTTGCTTTGCTTGCCTGCATTTAGGATTTAAACTCTGACTGCTTTTAATAAAGTATCGTTGAATTCTTAGATTAAAAGAATTTATAAACGATGTCTACTTCTTTCCTTAAGGATGTTGATATTAAATTCAAAATAGAATAAAAACAAAACAAAAGGTCCAATGGGGTCACATTGCTCAACTGAGGTCATCAAGGGAAGAGATATTTTCTATTAAATTCTGTACAGCAGCAGTTGAGATGGGAAAGTGAAAATATGATTGATCGCAAGGTGGCCATCTTAGATTTCGATCGCGTCGATTAATAGAGAACATTGAGTACTTGCCTCCTGTAAGGTTTGGCGGAATACTAAGCAGCGATTAGGGGGGGGGGGTTGTTAGTCGTTAATGAAAAAAGGCTAACGACGGACGGATTATAGAGAACGGACAAAGGACGGTGACCAATGACGTAGCTTCATGTGAGCTAATATGAATAATTATCATCATTTTTGGCGTTATCTACAGTAAGCAACTTGGAGCTGCAACTGGGGAGTGATTTTTTGCTTTTTCACTTCCGTTACAGCTGATTCATACATATTTTTAGTATGAAAATCAAAGATTTTTTAGTTTTAACTTTCATGTCTGGGGGCAACATTCATGTTAGACCGAGATGGGTATCACTTTATATTCCCCCATCGTCATTAGCAGAATACAATAACAAGAGGGAGGAGTGGACATATCACTCACATGGAAAACTAGCCGTTAGTGTGATTTAGATAATTCTAGTCATAAGCTTATGAAATAATCAAATGAAAGAAATATGGAGCTGTACGAATAAGACGTAAAATCTGCCCTGAAAAAGTAAACAAGAGACTTATTAGAAAAGCAATTATAATCTGTTGTATTCATTCAAACTTAAATCAATATGTGTGTACTGATTCTAGAAAAGTTGTCAAAATTATGTAAAAAAGAACTATTAATTATAATTTTCTTTTCTAGAATTTGGATTGCTACGCTCGCCGATATTATAGATACCTTATACATGAGGATCGAAATGAGACTTTTATCTTCAATTTTGAATCATTATTTGACTTAAAGTACCCAGGGGCGGATACAGGATTGGAGTTCACAGGGGGTGTGGAATATATCAACTGGCCCAAGAGGGACCCAGGATGAAGTGCTAGTGGGACCCGGGTTCCTAACCCACATAACCCCCCCCCCCCCTCTTAAAGATGAATGACCGTTTTGTTTGACGAAGACAGAAATCTTGAAGTATCTGGCGAGCGAAGCAATTTTCTTTTAAATACATTTGGGGGGGGGGGGGGGGGGGGGGGAGTTACACACCAAAGCCAATCCGCTTTGCTGTTCACGTCGTTACAAAATGTAGCTTTATTTGCTAAACGGGACGGAATTTGGTCAAATGTAAAATTGGAATGTGTTATTCTAGATCTACTTGATCAAGTGAACAAGAAAAATTGAGATGAGTGAGGGATCTTTGCGCGTCACCTTTAAGAATATGAAAGTATAGGAAGGGACCTTTGTTTGTAGAAACAGTTCCAATGCCCCTTTTCTATTGAATTTTTCTGCGAAAGGTAAAGGTCTTCAAAAAGCTTTCTGTATTCGAGTTTGACTAGATACAAACATTGAGAAAATGAAATATTCTGCAATACTTATATGAGGGCTGATTAATATGTTGTGAGCCTCGTATTGATGGATTTGAATTTTATCAGACGTTTTGCATAAATTTTTAGTTTTCTACATAATCCCCTTCAGTATCTATACACTTTTGCCACCGGTGTTTAAGGGCCTCAATACCACTTTTAAAAATCTCCTTATCTTGACTGGTCAGAAAGCCAGCCACTGCAAGTATGACGTCATCATCGGACTGAAAGTTGGCGCAAGAAATACATGTAGCTGCTTTCAGTTTTGGGACTGATGAACGTCTGATGGAGCAAGATCAGGTGAATTAGGCGGATGCTCAATCACATTAAAGCCACAATCATGAATGGCAGCCATGGCACTGACAGACTTGTGAACAAGAGCATGGTTCTGATGAAACAACACACCTTTAACTAGCGAGCTTTCCGTGGTGCTTAAGTTTAATATTTTCCCGTAACTGTGTCATAAGTGAAGCATAGTATGTACCATTGACTGTTTGTCCTTTTTGGAGATAATCTATCAGATCAGCAGAATATCTTCTGCATTCCAGAAAACAGAGGCTCACAACATATCAATCAGCCCTCGTATATTACCCTCTACAACAAAGCTTTTATTTAGTAAAGAAAATCTGGCTGGCCGATAAAAACAATCAAAACTTCTAAAGTTTCCCTCATACATGTATCCTACCAAACCTGTCTGAAGAAACGAAATTATACTCAGGCAGTAGAAATGTCCCAATTCCTGTAAATGGTGGATATGAAAGTAGGTAAAGGGGGACGAGGCCATACTTTTTCAACTTGACTTTTATACCGGTAAAATCATAATGAGCTGCTTAAGTTTCATGACTTTCGATTGGATCCCCTCTGAGGTAAAATGCTAGATCTGCGCCTGAAATAAATTGGCGTATTGATTTAACTAAAAGAGAAAAGAATAGGAGATATATTTTGGGCGCATTTAAAAGGTGACGTGCAAACTCACAAATAATAACAAAATAAACAAACGTCAATCAAACATCATTCTAATCACTCAGATATCATAAGTTTTTTTCATTCCATGCAAGTTTTTAAAAGATGGGTAGCCTATAATGCCTATATTTGTTCCGCCCAGGATCCACCCCTGAATTAAATTTAAGTAATCGGGTTGAAATAGTGATCCATAAGATCTTTTTTCGTATGTATTTTCATAAAAATATTTCAGAGGATGAAAATTTTACGGATAGATGGAAGATGATACGATATGACCGCCCCCTCCCCCCCCCCCAAAAAAAGGTTCACGGATGTTCATTTTAATGCTTATTTTAACCTTTATACATCTTTTGTATCAAAGAACATTGTACTTTCAGTAGTCGATAATAGGCCATTTTTAAAAACAGAGAATAAACAAGGTGCTCGGAAAGAAATAAAGCTCTATCACTCGATCCCTCCCCCCCAGATCGTACTTTTATTTTCCATTTAACCCCCCAAAACGTTTAAAACAGACATTTAGAGCCGCGAAGAACATTCAATTTATTGCGAATATACGCAATAATCATTGCGTATATACGCAATAATTATTGCGAATTTACGCAATAATTATTGCGAATATTCGCAATACTATTGCGAATATACGCAATACTATTGCGAATATTCGCAATACTATTGCGTATATACGCAATACTATTGCGAATATACGCAATATTATTGCGAATAGACGCAATACTATTGCAAATATACGCAATATTATTGCGAATAGACGCAATACTATTGCGAATATACGCAATATTATTGCGAATATACGCAATACTATTGCGAATATACGCAATAAATTTATTTTTTCTGTGAAGCCAACGGGCTTCCGTACTTTTTGTTCTTCCTTTATTTGAACTTTTTTTTCCACAAAAAAGTTTTGTTTCTCACCCCATAGTCCCATGTACGTTTAACGCATGCAATTTCTATCAATTTGAAGTTCGTCAGCAACTTTTTGCTCTAGAAATATAGCCATTTTCCTCATTTGCTCCCAGAGAATTTGATTTTGTGATGACTTTAAATCCTCATTATAAGCTTATAAGCGGCGTTCCTTCTTTATACATTCTTCCTTTTTTTTTACTTTTTAATAACGACATTTTCATTGATTTTAGATTTCCGACCTCTTTGGAGGAGACACTTTTATAAATATATTTGTTTTCAATTTAAATGACCACATGCTCATTTTACGAGAGAACATTAATGGGGATTAAGATTTTATCTGTAAAATTGATTTCTCCGTGGTCCTTTATAGAAGTACGAGTTTTATCAGTAACACCCGCTGTGCAATGGCTTGAGGTTAAGTGAACTTTAACATGTTTAATAACACCTGGCTTGTAAGTAGTGATGAGGTAAGCTACATGTACATGATCTCTGAATATAATGTCTAGAGGGATATCGAATGTGTTTTGGACTCAGCCAAAGAACAAGTCCGAGAGTGCTTGCAGAGGGGGGGGGGGGGGGGGGGGGGGGGGGGGGGGGATCGGGTGAAATACAGACGTTTGCTTGACGTTAGATTTCATTTCAAAATTTATTCTTCACTTTGTACATGTCTTGTAGGAATGGCATTTACCTCGCCTGATAGAGAAACGGGCACCTGATCTCACCTTGTCTTTTCTGATGTTCGTTCATGTTTATTTCGTGTACGTCGAATGGTGTTTTGTATGATACATGCATTTTTTCCTTGCGATCTTTGAAATGAAAATCACGAACAAGCTAGATAATCTTGTAAAAGTTCTATTAAATGAACTGAATTATTATATGCAAACAATGCAGAATGAATTTAATTTTCCAGGTGATCATTTTTATAAAATTGCAGTAAAAGGTATAATATCGCACTGCAGTCATTACAACTAAGAATCCAACCGCACAAACATGTCGGCTTTCGCGTGTTAAACCCTGAGCCAATAAATGATAATTATTTTGACCTGTAAAGCGACCTTGGCCATGTTATAAATTAAAAAGACTATTTCGTAAACTATGTGTACATGTACATTTTGTATCTATTCATAAAACAAGTCACGCTTGCCCCCTCCTTAAAGCCATCAAAGTAACATCTCTCTCCCCCCCCCCCCTCTCTCTCTCTCTCTCTCTCTCTCAGATCACATTTTTATTTCATTCCCTCGCATGAATATTGTATATTTGTATCACTATATCTTAAAAATTGTTTCTAAAATTGATTGATTGATTGATTGACTGATTGATTGATTGATTGATGAGTTGCAGCTATATCTTACTACAAGACTGACGGACAGACAACCGGGAGGTGGACAAAGTGGTCGTTATATTTACATGTAGCTCTTGCATTGCCGGCGACATGGCCAGCAAAGGCGCGAAAAAAGCTTTACCAGGGTCAGTTTATTTACTTTATAAAAGAGACGTTTCTGTATATGAATAAGGCAAAATTTGCATTTGATTAGAAAATTTACGTCTTTTCTTTATTTAGGAAGGTGAGAAGAAAAAACTGAATCATTACAAAAAACAATTTACATGTAAAACTGAAAGCAATAAAGACATAAAAAAAGAAGCTTCTCCTATCCTATTATAGAAAGGACAGAAGATTACGTTATTTAATAAGAATTTTCAAGTACATAGAATATGAAGTGAAAAAATCAGCATTAACAAATCTGAGGTCTCTTGACTATCTCAGCACCAGGGGCGGGTCCAGAGGGGGAAAGTGGGATTGTATCGATCGAGGCACTAAGTGCCGAGTCGGGGAGAATACGGTTTGAAAAAATTGAATACAATGGTGCAATCTGGAGCATATTTTCTCTGTTTTTTCTCGTATATATCATGGCCGTTTTCACTCATTGAAAGGACAAGAAAGTATTCGCAAGTGGAACGCCGCACCCGACCATTTGATAGGGCGAGACTTTGCTTTTCTCGAATTAATTGCTAGTAAGATTAAATTACTGTGTTCATTTGCTTTTTTTCTGTTTGTAAATTTATCCGCGAAACTTGGAATATAAATAAATGGTTTTTTTTTTATTTCTTTCTTTCTGTATTTCAATATATTTTTACATAATAGGTTTATATAGGGAATCTTTGAAGGAATCGGGGGAAAAAGATAAGGAAATGAGCGACAAGAGCATCTGTAAGAGAGTTTTTTTTTCTTTAATTTCGGTGAAACACATGCAGGCAGATTTTGAGATTTTCACTTTATACTAGGGTTCATCCAAAAACTAAAGTATCAGGCGAGCAAGGGAAGGACTGCAAGGAATTTATACTATCCCCTAAAACAGATGAGGGCACGGGGACTACCCGCAGAAAAGGAGCTGTTAAGATAAGGGCCGTATTTAGCCCTGAATCCCGTGACCTATTTCTTCCGTATGGCGAATCGTACACAGAAAAACATGAATCATTATTGAAATATAATGTATTTGCAGACCTTTTACATGTTTTACATTATGTTAAGGAACTCTTAAGGTTGTAAAATTAAGGTCGAAAGAGGTAGGGGTGCTCGGATAGAAAATCCGATTATATCGACAAAAAACGTATACATTTTTGAATATTTTATCTAAAATGGATAAATATAAGCTAAAAGACATCAAATATGTCTACAATGTGTATCAGAAATAGATTTCGAACGTTCTACCTCCTTTAATCGGTAAATAATGAAATCCGGAACTTAAAATACGGTCTTATTCTTCATTCAATGGCTACAATGTAAGCCTTTTAGCGCGAAATACACATTGACGGAGAAATGAACATCACTCTTGCTTATTTCGTTTCTAATTCTTGTATCTTTCATTCAATCATATCGAGTACACAATGTTTGATTGATTAAAGAGGAAAAATAGTCAAATGTGCTATATTTAATGGTCAAAAAGATCGATTCTTATAAAATGCACCCCCCTTTCCATATTTAGTTTTTCGTCTCTGGGGTAGTGTTCCCCCCGGAGATACAGAACCCCACTTTGCCAAAAAATTTGTATCATGGATACACATCTCCAGTAAAAGTGGCTTTCTGTATATCCGGGGGGAACAATGTTCAATAAAACTTTTCCGTTTTCTATTGATTTCTATGGGAAAAAGATAAGTTTTTACCTAAAAATTAGCAATATTATGCAAAACAGATAAAAAATAACTTCATATTCTGATGGGATGCCGTATAAGTATACATTTTACCAAAAAAGGTTCTTGAAATTTCAATTTTCAAAATTCCACTTGTCAGGGCTGATTTTACGCCTTATCTTAACAGCTCCTTTCTCAACTGCGGAAAATCAAAGGCGCGGTCATATTATGTGTTGTATGATTGACACCACCGGATGTTTATTCGGTTATGGATAATACAATGTAAAGAAAATAGAGTCACGAAGGAAAATGGTACATTTTGTAACATTTTGAAAACAATGTAAATTATAAGATTCATTATTATTCGCAAGTTTTTATTTATTTATTTATTTATTTATTTATTTATTTATTCATTCATTTTTTTGAAAATTTATTCTCATATTTTTTTTCAGTATTGAGATAATAAATATCTTTATCTAACCATTATGTATACTTTAAAGTTTTTATAAGTACAATACCTACAACGACATTTTGAGGTGCGGAGTTTGAATAACCAGCCGTCCTACAGATAGGCTATTAATGTACATATAACTGACACGTGTACTTCACATGCGCATGTCTCAGGAAGTCTTTTGTATAGTTTTCAACGGTTCGAAGCCAATTGTTGTTCACCTAGTAGACATATTACTGGCACATCATGTATGTATTGAGTAAAATTTCCCACTTTGCGCACTGAAAAAAAATCCTTCCCGTTTGATATTGCAAGTAATTGAGTGTGTATATGTACATTGCTCCGTTCAGATCACATTAATTCATGACGCCAATATTTCTACATTAAAACCTCAAGGTCGGAAAGGAAGAGGATTGTTCGATTGCACGTGCAACTTTTTTCCGTTTTAATGCCTTTTTTTTATTTATTATTTTTTCTTATTTATTATTTCATTTATCTATTTATTTATTTATTTATTTTTTGGCTTGTTGAAAGAAGAATCCGATATTTTTATTGTTTGGCATTCTTTTGATTTAAGGTACTTTTACAAATCATTTTACTGGTATCTAACCATTCAATCGTGAATTTTCACGTTACATTTTAAACTATCGTGAAAAAAACGAGTTCACGGGTTTACAAGTCAACTCACACGGGAGGATCTAAAACATTCTTCATTTATTGATTTTCAACTGAATGTACATGCACATGTAGTTTACTGACAATGTACGTGTATGCAATGTAAGGCCATAGTACGGTAACTATAACTCTTTTGTTTTACGTCCGCGGGCGCTCAGAAAAAAAAAAAACACGCGCACACAAACATGCATGGGGGGAGGGTTAAAAAATCAGTATATGATCTTAAATTCCGTAAAATTGCCTGTACTATCGTTAATTTTAGGTGACAATAGTGGTTTTTATAAAAAAAAAATAAAGTCAGCTTTATACATCTCTATTTTTTATCTTTTGTTTTCAGTCATCCTCTCCAAATATCTTTATATTGATCCTGTGTTTATGTGTTTTCATGCCTGGCGGAAGGATACCTTTTAGGAAAAGTTTAGGACGTAAAGCAAAATATTTAATAGCCATTCTCTGTAAGGACCAAAATCGTTCGGCACGGCATGTCATGGATTTTGATGATTTTCGGTATAATGGGTATATATTAAGTACTGACCATGAAATAACACTTTTCA
>VSWD01000746.1:0-12370 GCA_033119305.1 Pinctada imbricata | reverse complement strand
TATGGTTAAATATGGTTATGGTAAAATTCTTCGTTTACGAGATATAGCTCCATATCTCACCCGGTATATACATGAAATACAGTGCACCTCTACATATTCATGTCTCTAGGAAACATCGAAGTCCCCTGAATAGAGAGCTGAAATTTTCAGGATATCTAGATAATTGTCTGACTAATTGATGGTTAAAATATGGTTATGGTAAAATTCTTCGTTTACGAGATATAGCTCCCATATCTCACCCGGTATATACATGAATAGCAGTGAACCTCTACATATTCATGTCTCTAGGAAACATCGAATCCCCTGAATAGAGAGCTGAAATTTTCAGGATATCTAGATAATTGTCTGACTAATTGATGGATTACAATATGGTTATGGTAAAATTCTTCGTTTACAGATATAGCTCCCATATCTCACCCGGTATATACATGAAATACAGTGCACCTCTACATATTCATGTCTCTAGGAAACATCGAAGTCCCCTGAATAGAGAGCTGAAATTTTCAGGATATCTAGATAATTGTCTGACTAATTGATGATTACAATATGGTTATGGTAAAATTCTTCGTTTACGAGATATAGCTCCCATATCTCACCCGGTATATACATGAAATGCAGTGCACCTCTACATATTCATGTCTCTAGGAAACATCGAAGTCCCCTGAATAGAGAGCTGAAATTTTCAGGATATCTAGATAATTGTCTGACTAATTGATGATTACAATATGGTTATGGTAAAATTCTTCGTTTACGAGATATAGCTCCCATATCTCATCCGGTATATAAATGAAATACAGTGCACCTCTACATATTCATGTCTCTAGGAAACATCGAAGTCCCCTGAATAGAGAGCTGAAATTTTCAGGATATCTAGATAATTGTCTGACTAATTGATGATTACAATATGGTTATGGTAAAATTCTTCGTTTACGAGATATACTAGTAGCTCCCATATCTCACCCGGTATATACATGAAATACAGTGAACCTCTACATATTCATGTCTCTAGGAAACATCGAAGTCCCCTGAATAGAGAGCTGAAATTTTCAGGATATCTAGATAATTGTCTGACTAATTGATGGTTAAAATATGGTTATGGTAAAATTCTTCGTTTACGAGATATAGCTCCCATATCTCACCCGGTATATACATGAATGACATTACACCTCTACATATTCATGTCTCTAGGAAACATCGAAGTCCCCTGAATAGAGAGCTGAAATTTTCAGGATATCTAGATAATTGTCTTACTAATTGATGGTTAAAATATGGTTATGGTAAAATTCTTCGTTTACGAGATATACTAGTAGCTCCCATATCTCACCCGGTATATACATGAAATACAGTGAACCTCTACATATTCATGTCTCTAGGAAACATCGAAGTCCCCTGAATAGAGAGCTGAAATTTTCAGGATATCTAGATAATGGTCTGACTAATTGATGGTTAAAATATGGTTATGGTAAAATTCTTCGTTTACGAGATATACTAGTAGCTCCCATATCTCACCCGGTATATACATGAAATACAGTGAACCTTTACATATTCATGTCTCTAGGAAATATCGAAGTCCCCAGAATAGAGAGCTGAAATTTTCAGGATATCTAGATAATTGTCTGACTAATTGATGATTAAAATATGGTTATGGTAAAATTCTTCGTTTACGAGATATAGCTCCCATATCTCACCCGGTATATACATGAATTACATTGCACCTCTACATATTCATGTCTCTAGGAAACATCGAAGTCCCCTGAATAGAGAGCTGAAATTTTCAGGATATCTAGATAATTGTCTGACTAATTGATGATTACAATATGGTTATGGTAAAATTCTTCGTTTACGAGATATATCTCCCATATCTAACCCGGTATATAGATGAAATGCAGTGAACCTCTACATATTCATGTCTCTAGGAAACATCGAAGTCCCCTGAAAAAAGAGCTGAAATTTTCGGGATATCTAGATAATTGTCTGACTAATTGATGATTACAATATGGTTATGGTAAAATTCTTCCTTTACGAGATATATCTCCCATATCTCATCCGGTATATACATGAAATACAGTGCACCTCTACATATTCATGTCTCTAGGAAACATCGAAGTCCCCTGAATAGAGAGCTGAAATTTTCAGGATATCTAGATAATTGTCTGACTAATTGATGATTACAATATGGTTATGGTAAAATTCTTCGTTTACGAGGTTTATTCCCGATTGTCCCACATATGGAAAAAATCATATCCCGATTGTCCTCCATTTTTAAACAAACACATTCATAATGATAATACAAACATTCAGGTTATAGTCTATTTTATTGTTGTAGGGTTTTTGTTACACTATTAATATGATTAAATACCGATACATTTATAAGAGACAACACCCCCCCCCCCCCATTGTTAACTTTTATTCTGGCTTATGTATTTCTCTCTCTCGAACACTTTTATATGGGCATACATTTACTCTTTATATTTTCATAAACAAGCCTACAAAAATGTAATATTTTCTCAAAATAAGTATTTTTTTGCAAAAAATATTTCACTCCAAAAACATGTACGATCTTCATTTTTGGCACCTTTATTGATTCAATTTATAGCTATAGGATATCATAATCAGGGTTCTTTTTTTTTTGCATCAGGAATTCCATTAATTGTAGAGTATGGGATAACTACTGAAAATATTAAATATGAATTTATTGATGTATTTAAATCAGTGTCAGACGCATTGTATTTTTTTTTCTTTATTATGCCAACATTTGTAAAAGATAGATTTTTGCTAGTAGGGGCATACACTGGCTATTCTTTATTGTGATGCTATAAATATGATATTGATTGTTAATAAAAAAAAAATGAATCTACTATCGATAAATACAATCTAAGATTTATGGATTCTAAAGGATTAGTTTCGTATGCCGTATTTCGTAGATTTCATGCGTGATCAAGATTTATATAATTAAAGTTCAGAAATTGCACATTTCAACTGAAAGAGCATATACTAGTACATTGTATCTGTATAGAATATTTGTTTCGAAACGTATGCAATATAGTGATCATGATGAAAAGATCTTTATGTCAATGAAAAGTTTTACTTTATGTTCCAGCAACAATTTAGGCATTTTTATTTTCAAATAGATTAGTATGACAAATATGGATATTTATTTCATTTATTTCTAAAACTCCATTAATTTTTAGTTTTCATAGGAATGTGACAATTCGGACAATTGTCAGACACTTTCATATCCGATTTTATGTTATTTCATAACTGTCATTGATTGCATCTTCATCCTTTCACATTTTTTAACAGTCACACGAAAAAACTTCGTTGTGATACTGTCATGATTAAAAAAGAAGTATGGTCATGAGCTATACTAGTGTCAGAACGGACTCCGGACAGACGTCGTCCTTTTGAAGTAATTTGAAGAAACTTATTTTCAAAATTCTGTGACAATTTTGAAGTATTTTAAAAATCTTGCATCTAAGTTGCTTTTATTTTTCACACCGTCTTTTGACCCCTTTCGCCCCTTTGAATTTGTCAGTATTAAAATATATGTTCTATTGTACCAATTTATTGTACTAGACACTAGTTTCAGATATTGAATCCTCGTCAGTAGTACTTCATGTCAAACAGTTTAAATAAAGCCAAAGTGAATTTTCCTGGCGCCATCTACAATGTCGCGCAGGTGGAAGTCGCCGAGACCCGTCCTTTTTTTAATCTATGTACATGATTTTTACATGTAATATCCAAAAATCCTCCAGTGATGTAGATTGACAGCTTTAAAATTCGGTGTCCCGAAAATGGTCCAGTAATTTGCAAAAAAAAAAGGAAAAAACTGCCAAAATATAGGGTCACAAAAATCGGTCTACAAACCACATCTCTTAGTAGATTTCATGGGCGGATCCAGGAATTTTAGAGGGATGGTCCTAAAGTCCGAAAAATGAATAAAATAAATAAATAAATGAATAAAAGCACCAGAAGGTACAAAACATTCAAGAAATCATGAATCAGACTTTAACCTTCACCCTTTGATCTCTGAATGAGATAATTGCCGCAATTACCTAATTAACCTGCACACCATATCCCGATTGTCCCACATGACTTTTATACCTTTTTTATATAAATGTGGGACAATCGGGATGACACCGAGATATAGCTCCCATACCTCACCAGGTATATACATGAAATGCAATGCACCTCTACATATTCATATCTTTGGGAAACATCGAAGTACCCTGAAAAGAGAGCTGAAATTTTCAGGATATCTAGATAATTGTCTGACTTATTGATGGTTAAAATATGGTAATGGTAAAATTCTTCGTTTACGAGATATAGCTCCCATATCTTACCGGGTATATACATGAAATGCAATGCACCTCTACATATTCATATCTTTGGGAAACATCGAAGTCCCCTGAATAGAGGGCTGAAATTTTCAGGATATCTTGATAATTGTC
Source organism: Pinctada imbricata (assembly GCA_033119305.1). Classification (NCBI taxonomy): domain Eukaryota; kingdom Metazoa; phylum Mollusca; class Bivalvia; order Pterioida; family Pteriidae; genus Pinctada; species Pinctada imbricata. The sequence continues at coordinate 7,919 of VSWD01000746.1, read as the reverse complement.
TGACTTATTGATGGTTAAAATTTGGTAATGGTAAAATTCCGGGCAATATCTCCTGAACCAGTTCGCTGATCGCTTTCATATTTAAGTATGTTTTTGCTTAAGACTCTAATGATTACATCACCTTGACCCAAGGTCATTTTGCCAATGTCAAAGTCACTTTATGAAATTGTAGATACATTCCTGTCCGGTTTATATCTCTTGAACTCTTTGCCTGATCACTTTCACAAAGGTCAAGGTCACTTAGTACATTATAAATGATACTATACATACATTCCCCTTCACTTTAATATTATACTATGTTGTTGATTATGACCCAAAAGGCTTACATCACCTTGACCCAATGTCATTTGGCCAGTGTTACGTAATATATTTTTAATGAAATTGTCGATACATTCCTGTACGGGCTATATCTTTTGAACTCTTTGCCATTTCACTTTCATAATTAGGTCTTCCGACTATTGTTTTCGTAACCGTGGAAAATTGGATCAGCGATTTCTCAAGAACCCTGTAAGCTAGGACAATGAAAGTTCTCCAACGTTACGTTTGGAGTAAAAGCTAGATTGGTCTTTTTTATTTTTGGTCTCTGTTATTTTTTTTATCATGTTTTTTAGTAGATTCAAATATTTGACGGGAGCGTCGAATTACTCAAAAGGACCGAAAATTTCATGTTTTGCTATTTGTAAGCTTAAATATCTCGTATTTTGCTATCTACAATTTCCATTCTTTTTGAAAGTCGACAGCCATGCAAGATATAAAATGCTAGATGCACACTGTAACGATTTTTTACGATGACGTCCTTCACCGTCCTTCATATTTCCAAATTCAGAAGTTCATAGGAGGAAGACACTTTTTTGCTTATAATAGTAAACAAAAATTAAGCTTATGAAGTTTCCTAAAAATTTCAATATTATTATTTTTTATCCATATATCTGTCTTATTTAGTCTTTCTGATTTTTGCTATCTCTTACTGTTGAAAAGATATGAGCATCGAAATTTTGAGTTGGGTATTTCGATACACCTTCACGCCAACAGATCGGGCGCACACTAAAATTGGTAGTCCGAGTCCGACTCGAGAAAAGCAGTGTTGAGATTTTCAAATTCCGATTTCACGGCAATGATGAATATGCATTTCATAAATACATTTCGATATACACAATTTGATTTTAAAACAGTTGATTAATTTAGAAGAGATCAGCTACAAACCAGAATTTACACACAAAAAGTGGTAGTTTGATTCCGATTTCTAACCTACATGTACAAACCTGTTTCTAAACTTCAATAACTATATTTTGAACATCAAGTTTAATTTCTAATTCTAGCAAACGTTCGAACATAATTTTCGGTTGGTTTATTTACAAATTGATGAACAATTTCTCCAACATTCTTCCCTCCCCTCGTTTTTCGAAAACAGTTCTGTTATATTGAACGATGTCGCCATGATGCAAATTCAAAATAAACTTTGAAAAAAGGGAAGGGGGTCCAAATTTGAACCTGCACAGCGAGAACCTCATGGTATTTATATATATATATTGAACGTAACTTGTTATTACCATTTCCCTTCTCAAGAAAATTGGTTCTACAGCTACGAGCTCGCCTTTTTTATGGGGGAAGGGGGCAGGAAGAATTTGCAAAAAAAAAAAAAAATCCCGGCTCTGAAAAATGCTGAAAAAAATATTCCGGCCCAAAGGGCCGGCAATTTTTTTTCCCGGACCATGCAAAAGTAAGGATACATTGCATGATATGGAAATTTTTGCTGGCCCTTTGTGCCAGACAATTTAAAGTCAAAAAATTAATTAATATAAATACAAACTGTTCACATAGCTGTATCTACCAGAGACCTAATACGCATAGGCACAAAAATCTAGAAAAGGTTCTATTTAAACATCATACAATCTGTCTGAAATTCGCTAATTGCAAAGAGACATCTGAAGGAACGGTTATTAACTCATACTCTGTAACAGCGGGGAGTTTAACTTACACAGACATTCACAACATTTGACAATTTGTTTAAATCCGGCCCGAAGAACCGGCGAAAATTTTTCTCCGACTCTGGTAATGGCTGAAAAAATGGCCTGCTCAGAAAATTGCTGAAAAAATTTTACCGGCTGGCAATAGAATTCCTGCCCCCCCCCCCCCAAAAAAATCAAATGGTTGCTCACCAACAATTATCGGTTTGAAAATTTAATGTTACTGCTATTTGAAAACTTAAATATATAATATAAATACATGTAATGTGACGTCCTTCATATTTCCAAACCAAAAATTGTATAGGAGGAAGACACTCTTGTTGCAACCGCAACAAGACACCTTTCTAGTTTAGTATGTTGTTGCTTTTGATCTAAATATTTTATATATCCAAGGTCATGTGACCAAAGTCAGTGTCACCCAGTATGCTTATAATGAAATTGTACACTGGTAAGCTAATCATGTTCGGGCTATACCTGTTAAAACAATATCAATGAATCATTTTCATGTTTTAGTATGATATTACCCATGATTCAAAGGTTTAACATCCTCTTGGCATACGGTCTGTGACCAAGATCAAGGTAACTTAAAGAGGGAGACATATGTTTTTTTTTTCTGAAAAACATTTTTTAATTATATCTCCTGTTCCACACTCACATCCTGGTTGGTACCACTGGTTTCCTTTTTGATTTCTCGAAGGTATCAATGTAATGCTTGAATAGGGTCCTGGAAGTCTGGGGGAAATTCCACGCTTAATGGATACAATAAAAGACAAATCTCATTTCCAAGGCCTTCTTGACTTCCTCGATCACCCAAGTTCCGATCAGAGCTCTTTCTTGGTCGTTATGTGTGCATTTGAAATCTGAACCTATCTTCTCGTTTATCTCCACACAGTTGGGTCACAAGGTGGACAGTAGGTTGCCTCCATAACGATGAGGCAAAACCGGATGCGACAACTTGTGTGGCGGAATGATGCGGCACTTGACTAAGCCAGTGTAGTCTCTGTTGTAGCCAAAGTTCTCGGTTGTCAGAACGTACCGGATGTCCGATAGGGAAGGTGCTGTGCTTCAGAACAGAGGGGTAGAGGGATCAGACATCAATGTAGCGAATGTATGTCTCCTTCATCGCAGTAGAGTTGAGTCGCATTGGTTCTGCCTCCAAATTATGCATCTTTGGGCTGTAAGGGGTTCACGATTTGGTCATGGCGAACGATCCAAATTCTAGATCATCCTTACACCGGCAATCGTACTCGTGCTTCCAAATCGTTCAAAAAGGTCTGGCTTTTCTGATGACATAAGGAAGATCCTGACGACAATCTCAAACGCACTCATAATAGATCGCCAAATTAAGCATCAACGGACGGGTCCATAGCAAGATAGAGGTGGGCCCAGGTGCCCGGGAGGAGTAAGCATCCCCTGTTTGGCTACACGCACCCGCCGTTGATGTTCACGCACGAAAATGTAAACAATATCTAAAAAAACATGCACTGTCTGATGTTATGTCTATATAGAAAGTGCTATGACGATCATGTCAGGGAAAAAACCTTGCGGGGAATTTTTTTACGAGCTCCACACGGCAAAGGGCATATGTGAGACACAAATGAGATAAGAAAGATCCTGAAGACAATCTCTTCATCACTCACTGACGTCATAGAACTAACGTCATAAAAATTACGTCATAACTTCAGCGGTGCTTGCAGTTTTCCAGATCAGGAAGTCCTACACTACTCGCGTACCTGTTAAAGTGGAATTCAGTGTTAATTGCTTACAACTGATGATTTAAAATACTGTGCATGATAAAGATATATACAACAACCATAAAAACGATAGTGTTGCTCCCAATGCTTCTAAAAGTCAATATCCGACAGAAAATGACAAATATGGATAATGACCATATCCCTGTATACAGCACAAAATCGATAATTCAGAAAATCAGAAAATAGGAACCAAAGCAAACAAACAAAAACCTCCACCACATGAAAAGAAGCGAACTCCCGATATGGGAGTGAGACCAGGTGCCCAGGAAGAGTAAGCATCTCCTGCTTGCATGCAACACCCGCCGCTTCATTTCGGTAGAACTGTCACATTCGGTTACTTCCATTTCCGAAGACATAGAGTATAATCTTTGGTTAGATGGTTCAAAAGAATATCATCTACCATTCTGGAAAGTGGGACATCATAGTGTATGACGAGTTCCCCATATCGACCGTAGAACTTCCTCAGTGCCGATGTTAGTCGATCACAAACATATCCCTGACTGAGAAGCTTATCTGAAAGACGCCTAGCTCTCATGACTAGAATTGACGAGTGTGATACATAATAATCCAGAAATTGGAAAAGTATCTCGAAAGCGAAGAATTTTACGATAATCGTGCGATTACCATTTTTATCAGTCAGATGATTATCTAGATATACTAAGTATTTCAGCTCTTTAATATTCAGGGGATTTAGATCTTTTCTAGAGACATAAGTATGTAGATGTGAACAGCATTTCATGTAAATAACGGATGAGATACGGGTCGTATATCTCCTATATCTCGTTAGCGAAGAATTTTACCATAATCATATTTTAACCATCAATTAGTCAGACAATTATCTAAATATCCTGAAAATTTCAGCTCTCAATTCAGGGGACTTCGATGTTTCCTAAAGACATGAATATGTAGAGGTGTACTACATTTCATGTATATACCGGGTGAGATATGGGAGCTATATCTCGTAAACAAAGAATTTTACCATAACCATATTTTAACCATCAATTAGTCAGACAATTATCTAAATATCCTGAAAATTTCAGCTCTCAATTCAGGGGACTTCGATGTTTCCTAAAGACATGAATATGTAGAGGTGTACTACATTTCATGTATATACCGGGTGAGATATGGGAGCTATATCTCGTAAACGAAGAATTTTACCATAACCATATTTTAACCATCAATTAGTCAGACAATTATCTAAATATCCTGAAAATTTCAGCTCTCAATTCAGGGGACTTCGATGTTTCCTAAAGACATGAATATGTAGAGGTGTACTACATTTCATGTATATACCGGGTGAGATATGGGAGCTATATCTCGTAAACGAAGAATTTTACCATAACCATATTTTAACCATCAATTAGTCAGACAATTATCTAAATATCCTGAAAATTTCAGCTCTCAATTCAGGGGACTTCGATGTTTCCTACAGACATGAATATGTAGAGGTGTACTACATTTCATGTATATACCGGGTGAGATATGGGAGCTATATCTCGTAAACGAAGAATTTTACCATAACCATATTTTAACCATCAATTAGTCAGACAATTATCTAAATATCCTGAAAATTTCAGCTCTCAATTCAGGGGACTTCGATGTTTCCTAAAGACATGAATATGTAGAGGTGTACTACATTTCATGTATATAACGGGTGAGATATGGGAGCTATATCTCGTAAACGAAGAATTTTACCATAACCATATTTTAACCATCAATTAGTCAGACAATTATCTAAATATCCTGAAAATTTCAGCTCTCAATTCAGGGGACTTCGATGTTTCCTAAAGACATGAATATGTAGAGGTGTACTACATTTCATGTATATACCGGGTGAGATATGGGAGCTATATCTCGTAAACGAAGAATTTTACCATAACCATATTTTAACCATCAATTAGTCAGACAATTATCTAAATATCCTGAAAATTTCAGCTCTCAATTCAGGGGACTTCGATGTTTCCTACAGACATGAATATGTAGAGGTGTACTACATTTCATGTATATACCGGGTGAGATATGGGAGCTATATCTCGTAAACGAAGAATTTTACCATAACCATATTTTAACCATCAATTAGTCAGACAATTATCTAATATCCTGAAAATTTCAGCTCTCAATTCAGGGGACTTCGATGTTTCCTACAGACATGAATATGTAGAGGTGTACTACATTTCATGTATATACCGGGTGAGATATGGGAGCTATATCTCGTAAACGAAGAATTTTACCATAACCATATTTTAACCATCAATTAGTCAGACAATTATCTAAATATCCTGAAAATTTCAGCTCTCAATTCAGGGGACTTCGATGTTTCCTAAAGACATGAATATGTAGAGGTGTACTACATTTCATGTATATACCGGGTGAGATATGGGAGCTATATCTCGTAAACGAAGAATTTTACCATAACCATATTTTAACCATCAATTAGTCAGACAATTATCTAAATATCCTGAAAATTTCAGCTCTCAATTCAGGGGACTTCGATGTTTCCTACAGACATGAATATGTAGAGGTGTACTACATTTCATGTATATACCGGGTGAGATATGGGAGCTATATCTCGTAAACGAAGAATTTTACCATAACCATATTTTAACCATCAATTAGTCAGACAATTATCTAAATATCCTGAAAATTTCAGCTCTCAATTCAGGGGACTTCGATGTTTCCTACAGACATGAATATGTAGAGGTGTACTACATTTCATGTATATACCGGGTGAGATATGCGAGCTATATCTCGTAAACGAAGAATTTTACCATAACCATATTTTAACCATCAATTAGTCAGACAATTATCTAAATATCCTGAAAATTTCAGCTCTCAATTCAGGGGACTTCGATGTTTCCTACAGACATGAATATGTAGAGGTGTACTACATTTCATGTATATACTGGGTGAGATATGGGAGCTATATCTCGTAAACGAAGAATTTTACCATAACCATATTTTAACCATCAATTAGTCAGACAATTATCTAAATATCCTGAAAATTTCAGCTCTCAATTCAGGGGACTTCGATGTTTCCTACAGACATGAATATGTAGAGGTGTACTACATTTCATGTATATACCGGGTGAGATATGGGAGCTATATCTCGTAAACGAAGAATTTTACCATAACCATATTTTAACCATCAATTAGTCAGACAATTATCTAAATATCCTGAAAATTTCAGCTCTCAATTCAGGGGACTTCGATGTTTCCTAAAGACATGAATATCATCGGAGGATGTCAGCTTTACTCTAAACCCGAAAATGTCGCTCCTCCATTTATTTTTTTCTATATTTGGATATATGTCAGTCACGTGATCATATATTATAACCTGTTTTTACATCAAATGTTTATTTTCTTCGACATGATTTTTACGTGAAGATGATATGTAAGTAATAGACTATTGAATTCATCTATCGATACTATTAATTTTTGTATATCTCTAAATTTCCACCCTGGACATCTCAGATTCGTACTAAAAGGCGGAGAACGGACTCTTATTTTACTGTTCAGTAAAAAATAACATTTTGTCTTTTATATTTATTGAATTATTAAATAGAAAGGATTGGTTGATACAAATTAGACGTCGCTCATTTTTGAATGTTGAACCACGTTCTGGAACGCGGTTCAACATTCGAATGTTGAATATTGAATGTTGAACCGCGTTCCAAAATCACACTACCGTACGAAAGACATATTTGAGATTATCTTCAACTTGAGGATAGATGAGAACATTGAAATTTGCCAACTTTCCTCAACTCGTTCCTCAAGTCAAAATCTTAGTTTTCACATATAATATAATAAGAGACTATCTTTTTAAAGTGTATGTTTTGTAAATTTAACAATATAATTTTTATTTGTTACTTAAATCTCTCTTAAATTTGCCTAATTATTTATATTTTGAATAAATTCTACCTCTTCTCAAGTATTTGAGGTAGGTATGGAGCTCCCTCAAATATTTGAGGAAAATCTCTCCTCAAATTGAGGAAAATCTCAAATATTTCTTTCATACAAGGTAAATTTTGAGGAGTCCCTCAACTTTGAGGAAAATTTATTAACTTTGAGGAAAATCTCAACTTCGATGAAAACCTCAATTTGAGGTAGATTAATACAAGACAAATTGAGGAAAACCTCAAATATTTGAGGAAAATACTCAAATTTGAGGAAAATCTCAAGTGAGAAGTTTGATACAATT
>VSWD01000693.1:0-10162 GCA_033119305.1 Pinctada imbricata | reverse complement strand
AGTTAAACAGATAATAACAACACCACTTCAGAAATGGGTCTGAAAAATTCACAAGGCTGACCCTGTTTCATGACACGTACCATGACCTTCTGACACAGCCATCATCACTACTTACAGCCTTCACAGCCAGCCCTAAGGCCACACTAACTTGATTTGTAGTTCTTCGGGATTGTTTATGAAAATATAGGATCGAGCGAACGAAATTGTTTTTAAACAAAAAAATTTGAATTTCAAAATCGATGACTTATATCCATTGAGAGAGGACCGAACGAGTAAAAATATTTTTTCATTGATTTTCATGTACATTTCATAAACAATCATATCAAACTATTATAGAAGAAGGGAGGAGATCTCCAACAAGACCCCGCTGCAAAACACCCCGATTCAAAAACACAAAAGACGAGTAGAGCACGAGACGGAAAAGAGACACACGACATGTAAACATCAAACACAAAAGACTACACATAAACTGACGAGACAAAAGGGCAACCGGTGTCGACTTTGGACGGCCATTTGTCACGCAAGTAGCAAATGGTGTGGTTATACTGGATTACGTGCGCATAACCCTCTCACATCTCCAATTACCCAGAGGTCTCGAAGAACGTACAATTGTGGTGTAAAACAGCCTCCTCACTGTAAGATGACATCACACAAACAAGACCGCGAAACGCAGAGGCCCCAGGGACACAGATGAATATGTAAATGGATATAAAAAGAGGGCATGCGTAATACAGTCCGTGCTCTGCCGGCTGTAGCGAGCTCATGTATGTAATCACCCGAGGAGTCCGACTTACATTTAGAGAGGACAGAGGGTCGGGGCCCTGTCTTCTCTAAAGAGGCCCGCCGTCATAGTGAGTCAGAGTGCAAGTCTCAAGGATGCGCTTATACAAGACTGTAGATTGGTCAAGTACCAAGCCTAGTGTCCGTCTGGTGACATTATGGTCATATCCACGATATAAAAGGTGTTTGATGATTCTGACGCATTTTCGATGGTTATGCTGCCTACTTTTTATCATTTTTATTTTGTTTATCATATCACCATAAAAGACAGGTGGTGTAATACCCATAGTAATGTACTCTGTTGCATGTATAGATCCGAATTTTAAAAGAAGTTGACTGTAATTTTTGTAAAATTTCCAGAAAGTCTTAACTAGTTTATGAAAGCGGAAACCTTGACCTAAAAGTTTTTTGGTAATTTGTAAATTTCTACTGTGAAAATCCAAAATATCAGTACATGCTCTAGCGTACCGGATGAGCTGTGATATGTAAATGCCGTATGACGGTAATCTTGGAACATCACCGTCAAGCCAGGAGAAATTTACTATTATGTATAACTAATTTAAGATTCATTCTTGTATCTCAAGGAAACAACAACTGAATAAATGAATAAGACTTTCAAGAAATAGCAGATAACAAGAATGAGTTAAAGAAGACCCTGATGATAATCTCAATAGCACTAACAATATAGCCCAAAATTGATCTTCTACGGATCCCTAGCAAGCTAGAGGTGGGATCTGGTGCCCTTACTGACTAGCCGCACCCGCCGTCGATGTTCATGCATGGAAATGAAAACAATACATAAAATGCATGCACAGTCTGTGGTTGTGGTTATGTCAGTATAGAAAGTGTTATGGCGACCATGTCAGGGAAAAGATTCAAAACACTTACTGTCCCACCCCATTTTTTTACGAAACGGGGACTTTTTTACGAACTCCACACGGCAATGGGCATAAGTGTGACACAAATGAGTTAAAGAAGATCCTGACGAAAATCTCAACAACATTAACAATAGAGCACAAAATTGACCTTCGACGGACCCCTAGCTAGCTAGAGGTGGGGCCAGGTACCCGGGAGGAGTAAGCATCCAATGTTGGCTAGCCGCACTCGCCGTCGATGTTGATGCATGAAAATGAAAAGAAGTCATTTTGCTGAAATGTTATGCAAATGAAATTCTGAGGTAACGTAGCAACAGACACACAATAGCGCATATATCATCTGATTGACAAAAAGTTAATTGACTTTGACCAAAAAAAAAAAAATGATTTGAGGATGCCACATGAAAAACGTACAATAAATTGTACATTTCCTACTGGTACTAAATATTACATTAAAATCACTTAAACTGTCTTTTGGGGAAAATTATCTTTTTGTACATCAACACAGCATTCCCTCTCTCCGTCTGAAGTTTCAATTATAAATCCTATATACTTTAAATTCAACTCCAATGCCACCTTTACCTGTTTACTACGGCATTTGCATCTACTACCAGTTTTCTCGAACTGCTACGACCCAATCGGCTTTGTCTGAGTCTTTCAACAATCATCGTTCCAAGGGTCGGTCACGTTTAAAAGTACTGAACAATTCCTGAAAGGTTACATTGTCTAAATCTGCTGGGGTTTTTACTGTAGGGGGACAGATTGTCTTGGGTTTTTTTTTTTTTTTCGGACGAACATTCACAACAAACGTCGCTGTCAACTCGGACGAGATAATTCAACTTACTCGAGACGATTGACACTATTTTCTGTCATTTACACGTTGTGTCAAGCGTTTCAGTGATATAGATTCCATTTTTTCTGAATCTGAAATATGGATTGCGTGCAAAATAAAAAAAATAAAATAAATTCAGGAATCGCATTTGTACGACCTGAATTTCCGACGAACTGCAAATCTATTTGGTGTGGCCTAACGGCAAATCATTCCTATGACAGTCGTTCTCCTTAAGAATCACAACATATCCACAATTATTGTTATCATATTCAATCTTCCATTTCTAATGTTCTTGAAGTATATGAGTATGCTCCGCTCTCCAACGTTTCCAAAAACACAGTAGCTAACGTCTGATAATGCAACCTCTGTGAGCGAAAAAGATCTTTATCATCAAAATCCTCAAAATGCACACTATCTCTACCAACTTTATGAGTGAGAGGAACGGACGCAAGTATGGAAGGGTTTTCTGGATCGGAAGTATCGTAAGTAACCCTTATTCAGTCAGAAAGTCAAACGTAGAAGTGAATTAAGGATGCGACATGCAACACCGATCTCGCGCTCCATGCGCCGCAGAAATGGGAAGCATGCGGTTGGTTAAATACTCAAGTTTCTTTATCCAAAAGAAAGTCTTTCACGGTTTTATCTCCGATGTTGACAGTCAAATGTAAACAAAATCGCCAATCTCTTGGCTTTCACACTTATTACTCTGCTCATTCCAATGCACGCAAGTATCAACTCCTACTTCACTGAAAGGCAGAGCGGGTTTAAGTCTGTCTGGCGGCAGTTCAGGCATAATTTGACTTTTACTCTTTCTGCGCAGTCGACGGCAGATAACACAGTGATGAAGTATTGACGATACTTGTCTCTTCATGCCGAGAATCAAAAACCCTTCAGATCTAACCTTCGGTGATATGACGTCCCTAATGGAAAGTTTTCTCATGAAATCTACGCAAAAATGTGTTCCAACATGGCAACGTTTTGGAATGATGATGGGATGTTTGTCCTTTTCATGCGGGTCAGATTTCCCTAATATGCCATCAACCCGTAACAGACCATTCGGGTACAAAAACGGATTAAAAAAAAGGAGGGAATCTCAAAGAAACAAATCAAAGAAACCTAGGGACTTCCTTTATAAACTCTCTGTTTTTTTTTCTAAGGTCGCAATTTATGATGTGATAGTCTCTTGTTGGACAGAACGAATTCATAAAGTCTATATTTCCGGTATGTTAAGCTCTTTGTCTATAGTAATTCCCTTTTTGCGACGAAGGCACGAAACTAAACATCCAACCCCAGAAACGAAGCTTCTCCAATAGTATAGTTGCCAAAATTTTTTAGCATGAAAGTGATGTTAATACCCTCTTCTTTGATAGTCCACTCTGGCATCCTTGGGCACTTCGAAATTTTTGGGGAAAAGTGTGATTTTCAAAGAAAAACCGTTGAAAATTGGAAAAACGCAATTACTTTGTCCATGTTGTAGCTAGAACAACAGATTTGGTATCTAAAAAACAGCAATGCATTTGCCTTTAAGTCTCAAGCTCAGTTTATCAATTTACTTGTCCATAAAATGGGGAAAATTATGGAGTTTCGGTGAAAAACCCTTTGAAAATTGGGAAAATGCCATATCGTTTTTCATACTGAAGATAAAATAACAATTTTGGTTCCAAACGCACAATAAATGTATTGCTTTTCATTTTAAATTTCAGATTAGCAATTTGCAAGTACGAAAATGGGGAAAAGAATGCATTTTGAATGCAAAATCGCTGAAAATTGGGATATTGCAATGCTTTTTGTTTTCATGCTGTAGGTAGAACAACGACAAGAAAGATTATTTTATTGATTTAAATTCAGAATTCCACTCAAGCAAATTGAATCTTCTTGTTTTGTTGTTGTTGTTGTTGTTGTTGTTGTTTTTTTGGCGGAAAAAGGTTTTAAATTGTAAAAATATAATCGGTTTAAAGAGATTCTAGAACAACAATTTTCGTATCAAAATAACTGCATATTGATAGTTTTAGATTTGCACTCTCTTATTACCTTCTTTTCTACTCTAGATTCTCTGGTTTCTCTTGCTATCTGTGTTTTCTCTGTGTTTTTACTTGAGGTGCTTTGATGTGTTGATATTAGTGCTGCAACCCAGTTTTGTTGGAGATCACATTCATTCTAATTGCCTTGTTGTGTCATCAACATGCAATTGTAATACTTGTTTGCAACTTCCCTTAACAACAAAGAACCCTTCTCTTACATGGTTGATCAAAATTCCTCCTTTGCATCGTACTCTACTCCAAAACATTTACAGAATTAAAGAAATATGAGCTCAGATTTCATGTGCAACAACAGCAAATCAAGAGGATAACAGATATAGGTACAGACGCAATGGCAAAATATTATCACAATTGGTCTCAACATTTTTAAAAATGTAATTCTTTCAGCAGATCCAGGTTTAATTGAACTGCATCTTAAGAATGTTTTCTTGTGCATGGCTAAAAATATTTAGTTTTTCTTGACTTGTTATCGAAATTATTCATTGACAATTAACTGTTGGTGACATTGGTAATCTTAGAGTTTTGAACTCTTATAGCGCATTTCATTCAATCGTACACTGGACCTGCCATCAGATATACTGTCTAGATTCTCCAAACCATAGTAATCACTGTGGGGTATCACGTGATACACAAATGATATGTTCTACCGGAATCCCCTTTGATTGAACCAAGTAAATACTATTTAAATCTACTTTAATGAATTTATTTTAGGCCTATCATATGGTCATTATTATCAATTCTATGATGGTAATTTATTCTGGTCAAGAATAGACGTGGAATTTCTTCTTTAAACATCCCTATTTCTAAATTGGATCTCCCTTCAATATACTGTATTCCAAAACTTCACAAGTCTCCTTACAAGTTTCGATACATTGCTAATTCTAGCAACTGCTCAGCAATAATATTGTCTAGAAATCTAACGTCAGCACTCATGGCTATAAAGGATCACGTGGCAAAATACTGTGAAACTGTCATGAACAGGAATGGCGTAAACTTCTTTTGGTCTATTAAAAAATCAGGGGATGTGATTTACAAAATGAAATCAAGTAATTTTGAAGCAAATACGATATCTTCATACGACTTTTCAAATATGTACACAACGCTTCCTCACGACAAAATAGATGATCGACTGTCCAAACTCATTAAATGGTGTTTTGATCGAGAGGGGAAAACTAATATTTGTACTTCTGAATCGAAGGGTTTCTTTTCCGCCACAGATTACACATCATACAAATCATGGACATGTGGTGACCTGTGTATTGCCTTGTCCTTCCTTTTGGACAATATTTATGTAAGATTTGGTGAGAAACTCTACAAGCAGGTAGTAGGGATTCCAATGGGTACTAATTGTGCGCCTCTTGTTGCAGATTTATTTTTATACACGTATGAAAAGGAATTTATCCAAAATCTTCAAAAACAAAGAAAAATTATGATCTGAAATGTTTCATTGGTACTTCTAGTTACCTCGATGATAAACTTATTATCGACAATCCTGTTTTTGAGAAATATAAAAATGTTATTTATCCACAAGAGTTGATTCTAAACAAGGCAAACGTTTCAAACACAGAAACACCATTTTTGGACCTAAATATCAAAATTGTTAATGGAGAGATCCATACAAGTGTGTATGACAAAAGAGATGATTTTGGATTTAACATAGTAAATTTCCCCTGGCTTGACGGTGATGTTCCTAGATTACCGTCCTATGGTATCTATATTTCACAGCTCATCCGGTATGTTAGAGCATGTACTGATTATTTGGATTTTCATAGTAGAAATTTACAAATTACCAAGAACTTTTAGGACAAGGTTTTCGCTTTCACAAACTAGTAAAGACTTTCTGGAAATTTTATTAAAAATATTGTCAACTTCTTCTGAAATTCGGACCATTACAGGCAACAGAGTATATTACTTTGGGTATTTCACGACCTGCATTTCATGGTGACATTATTAACAAGACAAGAAGGATCAAAGATAGACAACATCACTATCGAAAATGCGTCAGAATCATCAAACACCTTTTATACCGTGGATATGATCCTAATGTCACCAGACGGACACTAGGTTTGGTACTTGACCAATCTACAAGTTTCGTACAAGTGCATTCTTAAAACTTGCACTCTGACTGACTGTGACGACGGGACTCCATGACGGGCCCTGTCCAAACCTCTTTAGAGAAGACAGGGCCCCGACCACCTGTCCTCTTTGAATGTCAATCGGACTCCTCGGGTGATAACATACATGAGCTCGCGGCGGCAGAGCACGGATTGTATTACGTGCGCCCTCTTTTTATATCCATTTACATTTTCATCTGTGTTGCTTGGGCCCCTGCGTTTTGCGGTCTTGTTTCTGTGTGGTCATCTGACAGTAAGGAGGTTGTTTTACACCACAATTTTCTTCTTCTCTCTGGGTAATCGGAAAAGTGGGAGGGTTGTGCGCACGTAATTCAGGATAACCATACCTTCTGCTATTTCCGTGGCAGATGGCCGTCCTAAGTCGGCACTGGTTGCCCATTGGTCTCGTTGGTTTATGTGTAGTCCTTTGTGTTTGATGTTTCTGTGTTGTGCGTTGACGTTCCTTGTCCCTTACGCGTCTCTTTCTGTGCTTGTCTGCTTTCTGTTTTGCACTGGGTGTTTTGGGGTTTTGCTGTGGGTGCTGCAACCTTGTGTTGTTGGAGATCCCCTCCTTTGTTTTATCATTGAACATCTGAAGTGTTTAGTGTTTTTTTTAAATATACGACCAGAAACATTCAAGGTATTTATTATGCATGAATGAGAGTCCTGCATACATCAATCGATCATCAGCTCCTAGGCATTCTTGTCGAATGAATAACCTGGAGCTTATTTTAAGAACATATTTCGAATTAGTTAAAGAAGATCCTGACGATAATCTCAACAGCACTCACAATAGAGCACAAAATTGAGCATCGACGGACCCCTAGCATGCTAGAGGTGGGACCAGGTCCCCGGGAGGATTAAGCATCCCCTGTTGACTAGTCGCACCCGTTGTCGATGTTCACACACGAAAATGAAAAGAAGATGTAAAATACTGTCTTTAAAAAAATACATTGCAAAGTTTGGAAGTTGCAAAACCGAAGTCGATGCTCAATTTGGTATTCTATTGTGAGTGCTGTTGAAATTATCGTCAGGATCTTCTTTAACTCATTTATGTCACACTTATGCTCTTTGCCGTGTGGAGCTCGTAAAAAAGTTCCCCGCGAGGGGTTTGACAGTAAGTGTTTTGAATATTTTTCCCTGACATTGTCGCCATAGCACTTTCTATATAGACGTGGCCTCAGACAGTGCATGTATTTTATATATTCTTTTCATTTTCGTGCGTGAACATCGACGGCGGGTGCGGCTAGCCAACAGGGGATGCTTACTCCTCCCGGGCACCTGGTTCCACCTCTAGCTTGCTAGGGGTCTGTCGATGCTCAATTTGGTATTCTATTGTGAGTGCTGTTGAGATTATCGTCAGGATCTTCTTTAACTCATTTATGTCACACTTATGCCCTTTGCCGTGTGGAGCTCGTAAAAAAAGTTCCCCGCGAGGGGTTTGACAGTAAGTGTTTTGAATATTTTCCCCTGACATTGTCGCCATAGCACTTTCTATATAGACGTGGCCTCAGACAGTGCATGTATTTTATATATTCTTTTCATTTTCGTGCGTGAACATCGACGGCGGGTGCGGCTAGCCAACAGGGGATGCTTACTCCTCCCGGGCACCTGGTCCCACCTCTAGCTTGCTAGGGGTCTGTCGATGCTCAATTTGGTATTCTATTGTGAGTGCTGTTGAGATTATCGTCAGGATCTTCTTTAACTCATCTTTTCAACATCGACGTAGGAATTAGAACAACGTCATGACTAAGCAGGTCTTTAAGATCCACTTCAATAATTGAAAACAACTACACAACCCTGGCAGAAATCATCTATGTTTTAAAAACGTCTTCTAATTCGTAAGCATCATTTAAAAGCAGATTAATTAACAGCGTGGACCAGACATGCACGTGTCGGGTATTTAACCCTCGTCAATGATCCTCAATCCAAACAATGAAAGGAGCAGGTTCGGGAACATGGAAAATCGGC
Organism: Pinctada imbricata; assembly: GCA_033119305.1. Classification (NCBI taxonomy): domain Eukaryota; kingdom Metazoa; phylum Mollusca; class Bivalvia; order Pterioida; family Pteriidae; genus Pinctada; species Pinctada imbricata. Next base: position 1,551 of record VSWD01000693.1, on the reverse strand, counting down.
CCTAATTTTAGAATGTTTTAGATTTCGATCGTATTTCGTATCAAGGAAGTTAAATGTGTGGTTGTTTGAAATACCAAATAAAAATTTTAATTTACGTGCAATACACCGAAAGATATGGCTTCAAAATTGGCTTAAAGTCATAAAATACTGAAAAATCGTGAAAAAATGGCATAATTCTGGTCAAAATTTATGAAAATAAGTAGGGCGCCAGCCCTCACCCAAAATAATTTTTATAGAAAAAGTTAGATTTGCAATCTATCTTTCGATCAACATAAAATTTATGCTGGGTGAGGGTTGGCGCCTATACTAATTTTAAAGATTTATGCAAAACATGTGGCGGTTTTCCTTCATTTTCCGTCCTGCAGAGCAAATGACGTCAAAATGTGACGTCATAACTAACGCACGTGACGTTTTGATCATGAAAAATATTTACTTTCTATATCGGCAGGTATTTGAGATAATTATAAGAGATACTGAATCATAATTTTCATAAAATTATTTTTCGCAAAAATTTAGGGCCGATTTTGGCAGTTAGTGAACCTACCCCTTTAGCCAAAAGGTGTGATAATTATGTCCAAAATATACCGAAAGACATAGCAAGATGACTGAAATATGATGCTACAGGACCCAGGTTTCAGAAATTTGTGACAATTTTTGAAACAGAAATTTTCGAATGCGTTTGAAGAAACGACCAACCGAAATTGATCGATTTTGGCTACATGTGCCCTTGGGGATTCCTGGTCCACCAGCAGTGACACTCACCAAGTGGTACAAATGTTAAACGTCTTCAAATTCATTAGTATCATTTATAAGAAGATTAATTAACAGCGTGGACCAGACGTGCACGTTATGTATCACAGACTGCAGCCGCTTTCTTTTGAATAATGTCTCTTATTTCACCCACGTCTTTCAAAAGCTTGCTACAAGACTCCATGTACCAGTAAATTGTTTTAAAAAAGTGTTGACTTGAATACACATATCTTTGTTCTAGATTTTCTGTAAACGTTTTGCATTTTTCAAAGTCCCACCTTTTAATGGAAAATACCCTTCAACAAGTTTTCTCCCTCATTGGTCTTCTCTCACTTTATTTATGAGCAAGTTGCTTAATACGAATTCAGAATAAAAGACAATAAAAATTATTTTGGTACCATTATTGCTGTACCTCATACTAACTACAGTTTGAAAAAGTTCATTGCATTTTGCACATTTTCAGCGTTTTTACATCCAAGACTAGTTGTTTTTCCCAATTTGTCGTACCAGCAAATTGCGATTCTGACTTCTGTATTATTTAAAATGAAAGGCAATAAATTTATTGTGCGTTTCGTACCAACATTGTTTATTTAGCTACATAATAAAAAAAGATTTTGTATTTTCCCAATTTTCAACGATTTTTCATCGAAAATCCATAGTTTTCCCAATTTTATTGACAAGTAGATTGGTAAATTGAGCTTGAGACTTAAAGACAATTATTTTGTCGTTCTTATGGTACCAATTTTGTTGATTTAGCTCCAGCATGGAGAAAGAAATTGAATGTTTCCTATTTTCAATGGT
>VSWD01000689.1:0-10198 GCA_033119305.1 Pinctada imbricata | reverse complement strand
TGGACGCCAAATTCAATTTTCTCAAAATTTCTGAGATTATACATTTCTTTTCTGTCCTTGATTATACAAACTTACATTTGATTCTATCTACAGGAAAATTTTTCTACGAGACTTTGAAATATGCATTAATCGACGTTTTCGTGAATTTCTTGATCACGTCATAATATTAAAAATGTAAAATTTCAGTTCTCGTAAAGCTATAGAATATTAATTTTGATTTAATTTCCAAAATCTTTATAAATGTAAAGCACTTACATATGGAAAAGATGAGATGAATTGTATTTTAAACAAAGGCAGAATACTGGAATAAAACATGACACTGTCGCTCAAAAATGTTAATTTCGAGCCAATTGACTGTAGTTGATAATTAATTATCAGTAATTCTGTGGACGAATCTTTGTCAAAAACTAACACAATTATCAACAATGTCCAGAGATGATTTCATGATTAAATGAGAAAAAATAGATTTGGGATTAACATATTACAAAGCTTTATATTTTCCCAGTTTTCTTTAAAAAATCGTCCTTTTCAATGAAGTGACATCCGCTTTTCTGTAACGTTAGTTTGTCAAAGAATTCATAGGGACGAAGATTGGACTTTCTATTTTATACATCCAAAGTTTCAATGCAATACGTTTGGTATTAATGTTTTCATTACATTTTGAATGCGAGGGTTTGTGACGCCATTTTCACCGATATCGTCGAAATGAAGTCGAGATTTGCTCATTGATAAATCTCACAAAGTCCACAATTTCAAAAATCGCTATAATTTCTTCAAATGACGCCGGAAATTATTCAAACTTCATTAGGATACTCAAATGTGTATATCAACAGCGTATTAAATGGTGTAAGGTAGTTTAAAGACTGTACTTTTCCTAGGAAGTGAGAAAACAAATAATGTCGCCGCAATCTTGGTGTTCAAACCCTCCTTAAGAGCGACTGTAAAAATCGAGTTTGTGGTTTTTCTCAAAGTATTGAAAATGCTTTTAAATCGAAAGAAATATTTTTTAACATTAATTTCTAAACCCAGGGTTGCTCAGACATTACGCCGGGATATTCACTTTGGCTTTAGTACCCGAAGCGTGCATGTCTGGTCCATACTGTCAATTTATCTGTTCTTAAATGATGCTGTTGAATTTGAAGACGTTTGTACCACTTGATGAGTGTCACTTCTGGTGGACCAGGAGTCCCCTAGGGCACAGATTTTTAAAGATTTAATATCAATGATACGGCCGGAATTCCACTTCCCTCCGCTTCGTCTTTTCGAACTCAAGCGCCATGTTGTAAGTTTACACTCATAAGTCAGGTCAAACACATGACACCTCGATCCATACATATGGAAGTTGTTATGGACACAACCTCACGGTGTCACGTGTTTGACCTGACGAATGAGTGTAAACTTGAGTGTGAAATTGAGGCGCACAATTTGTACCCATAGGAATCCCTACAACCTGCTTGTAGAGATTCTCACCAAACCTTACATAAATGTTGTCCAAGAGGAAGGACAAGGCACTACACAGGTCGCTACATGTCCATGATTTGTATGATTTGTATTCTGTAGCGGAAAAGAAACCCTTTGATTCAGATGTACAATATAAGTTTTCCCCTCTCGATTATAGCACCATTTAATGAGTTTGGACAATTGATCATTGATCTTGTCGTGAGGAAGCGTGGAGTACATATTTGAAAAATCGTATGAAGAAATCGTATTGGCTTGAAAATTTCTAGATTTCATTCTGTCAATCACACCCCCGGATTTTTTTATAGACCAAAATAGATTTACATCATTCCTGTTAAGAACAGTTTCACAATATTTTGCAACGTGTTCCTTTATCGCCGTGAGGGCTGACGTCAGATTTCTAGACAAACTTGTAGTTGAGCAGTTGCTAGAATTAGCAATGTATCTAAATTTGTAAGGAGATTTGTGCAGTTTTGGTATGCAGTATATTGTAGGAAGATCCAATTTAGAAATAGGGATGTTGAATGAAGAAATTTCACTGTTATGTTTGCTCAAAATGTTAGGGACACTTTCATTGATTTTAAAATAAGTATTTGTAGACGAAAGTTCCGAAACTAAAGTTGATATATAGTAAAGTTTTCATATGATTATGGTGTTGTTGGCTGCTTTATCTGCAGGAGCGAAGACAAATTTTTCATGTAAATTACGTAATTTGGATTTAGAATATCTTCCAGATCTAGAACTTGGATTTTCAAAAAGATGAGGATTTTTGTGGAAGTTGTTTATTCGAATGTCAGTAATGTCCAAAATGAGGTTTTTCCAGTCATTCAGAGAATGCGATTCGACTCCTTCCGATTTACACCATCGTTTGGTTTAGTTATTTATGGCTTCCTTTAGTACTTCGCGACATTTAATAAAATCTATCTTGGATGGGATTCTATTCTTAGGTCCTTTTTTGAGAAGACCACGGAGCTGCCTGCCTTGGATAATTGAAAAGTCACCTGTAATAATATGACCAGCTGGTTTATATAGATATTCAGATGTTGCACATTCTCAAGAAGCAGGACATGATTCAAGTATTTTAGGATCTGATGTAACTTTGTTGTAGTTAAAAACGAAATTTCGAATAGGTCTCTTATATTTGTAACAAATAAGAGGAGGTTATAAATTTTCAAAATATTGAGGAATAGCACTTTGTACACGATGATCCCGAAAAATATTAGAGATGTTAAGAAGATCGAATCCTTTGTTAATAAATGAAATTTTTATGAATCGTTTTTTAGGTGGGATGTTTTTAACAACTGGATAAAGTTTATTCTGTGCGAATGCAACAATGATATTAAGTCTGAATCAATCAGTATTTCTTGAGAATGCAACGAGTGCTTCATCCAAGATAGATTTCAATTGAACCGCTGGAACTGATGAGAGAGCATGAAGCAGTTCATGTCTGCCGCCGTTACGTGCAATGATAAGAAGATCGTTGAGGGTACGGTGTAATCTAGATCTTATTCCGAGTTTTCGGTTTCGTCGTCTTCCGTGAGACCTATGCTTCCGTTTAGTGTTTGGGCGGATTGAAAATACATTAATATTAGTTGACGTCGAGGAAATGTTTCCTTGTCCATAAATTTGATCGTTTAAACCAAGGGAGTACGCAGTTTGGAGTTTTGTGATCCAGGCAAGTTCAGCTTGTAGTCGGCGTTTTTTAATTTCCGTTTTACTAAGATTTTTAAGTTTAGAAAAAGACTAAACCGGTGTAATAGTTATATCCGAAATGGAATGATTGTATTTAACGAAGTGATTATAAAGGAAATTTCTTTGTTTTTTGTGATGAGAGTTTCTTATCTGATACGAATGACTTCTAAAACGAGATTTTAAGGCCTGACCTATTTCTCCAACATATTGGGCGCCACATCTTCTAGCGTTTCATGTTATAACATAAATGACATCTTGGTACGATCAATCGATGTCGTTTTCAATCTCAATTTTAAAAGTCTGCCCGTTAGCACTTGATTTAATTGTGGAATTGCAATTGATGAGCGGACACGTACCGCATATTTTCCCTTTGCACATAGAAACTGCTGAGAACCCTCGATGTTTGTTGTTAAATGTAGAGCCTGCAGATGGAGAAGTAGGCGTAATACGTCTACGGGATTTAAATTTCAGAGGTGAAAGAAGTACTCTGGGTGAGGAAAAAAGCATATTATTGTTAAAAGTCGATGATGGGAAAGTTACTGTAGTGATAGAGGGTAATCTCAAAGGAGTAAGTTTAATACGAGGCGACATTAAAAATGCCATAGTGAGATGATCAAAGAAGGGTGAGTAGAGATCCTGCATGGAAGACACTACAACAAAGTCAAGTTAGAGAACGAAATGGAATTAAAACACTTGAAACATCGGGTCACGGGGAATTGTATTGCGAACTCCACACTGCAACACGAAATAAGTGTAGATATAAAAGAAAGGAGGGGATCTCCAACAACACTAGGTTGCAGCACCCACAGCAAAATCCCAAAACACCATGCAAAAAACACAGAACAGATACCCACAGAAAGAGACGCAAAAGGGACAAGGAACGACAACTCACAACATAGAAACATGAAACATAAATGACTACACATAAACCAACGAGACCAATGGGCAACCGGTGCCGAATTAGGACGGCCATCAACCACGTAAATAGCAGACGGTGTGGTTATCCTGGATTACGTGCGCACAACCCTCCCACTATTCCGATTTCCCAGAGGTCTCGAAGAACGCACAATTATGGTGTAAAACAACCTCCTCACTGTTAGATGACCACACAAGAACAAGACCGTAAAACACAGGGGTCCAAGCAACACAGATGAATATGTAAATGGAAATAAAAAGAGGACGTGCGTAATACTAGTACAGTACGTGCTCTGCCGGCTGTAGCGAGCTCATATATGTTATCACCCGAGGAGTCCGAATGACATTCAGAGAGGACAGGTGGTGCCCTGTCTCCTCTAAGGAGGTTTGGACAGGGCCCGTCATGGAGTCCCGTCGTCACAGTCAGTCAGAGTGCAAGTCTTAAGAATGCGCTCGTACAAGACTGTATATTGGTCAAGTACCAAACTTAGTGTCCGTCTGGTGACATTAGGATCATATCCACGGTATAAAAGGCGTTTGATGACTCTGACGCATTTTCGATACATATGCTGTCTACATTTGATCCTTCTTATTTTGTTACAAAACAAAATTCTGAAAATCATAAACCAAAGACATACAATATCATGATAAGACAGGAACCAAAGCAAACAAACAAAATATCCACCACATGGACAGAAGCGAACTCACAATTTGGGGGTGAGGCAAGGTGCCCAGAAGCTATTATTTTAACTTATATGCCTAAATGTACAAGTGAACGGAGAATATTCAAAAGAAATATAAAAATAAAAGGAAAAACGAATTAAAAGTTTTTATTTATTAACTGTATTGAAAGTATCTATACTCAGCATTTGTGTATCGATACGTATTGAAAATATCAAAATATCGATACTCTTCAATATCAATATACAGCACTACTGACGAGGGTTAAATACCCAAACGTGCATGTCTGGACAATGCTGTCAATTTATCTGTTCTTAAATGATGCTATTGAATTTGAAGACGTTTAGCATTATTCAACCTGTTTGACATTAAGTACTACTGACGAGAAATCAACATCTGAAACACGTATCTAGTACAATAAAAAGGGCACTATAGAACATGTATTTCAGTGACTTTAATATCTGAAACACGTGTCTGGTGCATGAATGTTAAATGTCTTTAAATTCAATAGCATCATTTAAGAACATATTTTGCAGCATGGGCCAAACATGCACATTTCGGGTACTTAATCCTCTTCAGTGTTCCTTAATCTAAACAATGTAATATGGCCAAAGAGTGTGATGTTTTCGATTGCGTTGAAGAGACGACCAACCGAAGTTGATCGAACTTGGCTACATGTGCCCTCGGGACTCCTGGTCCACCAGCAGCGACACTCACCAATTGGTACAAATATTAAAGGTCTTCAAATTCAATAGCATAACTTAAGAACTGTTCAATTTGCAGTATGAACCAGACATGCATGTTTCGGGTACTTAGCCCTCGTCAGTGATCCTCAATCTAAACAATGTAATATGGCCAAAAAGTGTCAAAATTATTATGTCCAAAATGTACCGAAAGACGTAGCAGGATGGAAGGGATATGGTGCTACAGGACCCACGTTTAAGAAATTTCACGAAATTTTGATAATAGAAATTTTCGAATGCGTTGAAGAGACGACCAACCGAAGTTGATCGAACTTGGCTACATGTGCCCTCGGGAACACCTGGTCCACCAGCAGTGACACTCACCAAGTGGGACAAATGTCAAACGTCTTCAAATTCAATAGCATAATTTAAGAACAGATAAACTTGCAGCATGAACCAGACATGCATGTTTCGGGTAATGAACCCTCGTCAGTGATATATTTGATCTAAACAATGTAATATGACCAAGGAGTGTGAAAAATATAATGTCCAAAAATATACCGAAAGACGTAGCAGGATGAGTGGGATATGATGCTACAGGACCCACGTTTCAGAAATTTCAAGAAATTTTGACAACAGAAATTTTCGAATGCGTCGAAGAGACGACCAACCGAAGTTGATCGAAAATTGGCTTGAATGACAAATATGGATAATGACCACATCCTTGTATACAGCACAAAATCGATAAGTCAGAAAATCAGAAACCGAAGGCATACAAAATCAGGATAAAACAGGAACCAAAGCAAACAAACAAAAACCTCCACCTTTGAAAATCTTCTTCAAGAAAGTATAAGCTTGGAACACTTCCGTATTGTTTATACATTGCTTATTATACGTGTGCATATTGATAAATCGTAAATGAAATGAAGAATTTCTTTAAGGTTATAGGGGAACAATAACAATATCGGAGAAAAGCTAAAAATTCTGTTCCTCTATATCTTAAATATTCTTAGATATTTTATATTTTTTGATGTTTCATTCAACTCACCGTGATCATATTTGGTCCTGAGCATTGCCAAAGTTGTGCGTCTTCGGCAAACTTCATGGTATTTAATTTTTCTGTTCAGAAAAACCGGAAGTAGAGTATTTTACCCCTAATGCCTAAAATATATGAAGATTTATACAAATGGATTTTCACCTATCACCTCCAATTTCTTAAGAACTTTTTCAATTGCGAAAAATTTGTTCTCGCGAAAATAAAGACACATGATGTTCTGGTAAAATCGTGAATTTTGTACACGCCTTAATTTCTGGTTATACGGTATTCAGCATTTACGGATATGATGTGAAATTGTTATGAATGTTTCAGTATATATATATATATATTGGTATTTGACAAATGGAGTTAACTCGCTTTCATTACATCTAACAAAGGAGGGGATCTCCAACAACACCAGGTTGCAGCACCCACAGCAAAACCCCAAAACACCCAATGCAAAAATACAGAGCAGACACGCAGAAGGGACAAGGAACGTCAACGCAGAACACAGAAACACCAAATACAAAGGGCTACACAAAAACCAACGAGACCAATGGGCAACCGGTGCCGACTTAGGACGGCCATCTACCACAGATTAGCAGAAGGTGCGGTTTTCCTGGATTACGTGCGCACAACCCTCCTACTTTTCAGATTACCCAAAGGTCTCGAAGAACGTACAATCTAGTAATGAAGGCATATGGAAAACAGTAACTAGTGTCACATTATCATCTCAGCAAATGACTAGAGTAAGAACTGGCTGATATAATTGGAAATAACTGAAAGAAAATTATTCCATATATATGATGAATATGATGTTGGAATAAATGTTATACCATACATGTATAACTGAATTTACATCATTTTATGTGCGACATATCTATATAAACAAGTTAAAAGTCATGTTTGTAAAACATTAATGCACCCCTACCCCTTCTGTGATTAAAGTCCGTCACAACTTTATACTTGCATTGATACAACCTATGGGGGTATAAAGTAACAGTTTCATTTCAATATGTAACTCCACTCAAGAGATAATATTTACATTACTAGTAGATTCCCCATGTTAAACGCCCATTAGGCAACAAGAATTATATTCCAATAACTTGGGTTGCTCACGTGCAAGTTTTGCATGTAGGGAGAATTTACCAACGTTCAAATACATTTGACACTAAAACAGGCATAATATGCGAAGTGCATGCAAATAAAAATGACAGATATTTAGAATAAATGTAAATGTAAGTAATGACTGTCTTACTTTTGGTGTTCATGGGTGTATAATTCTGGTTGGACACGTGCAAATTTTCCGAGAATCGCTTCGCGATTCACGGAATTTGCACGTGTCGAACCAGAATTATACACCCATGAACACCAAAAGTAAGACATTCATTTCTTAATTGAACAGAAATCCTGAAGTTTTGGTATTTTTCAAAGTGCAAGGGGCATAATTCTGTCCAAATTTCTTTGATCGGACCTAAATATGAACTTGAATAAATACCAATTTATTTGTTCTTAAATGATGCTATTCAATTTGAAGACGTTTATATTGACCTAGATTTTCATTTGATGTGTCTGTATACAAAATTTCATTTCTATATGTAACTCCACTCAAGAGATATTGAACAGAAACCCTGAAATTTTGGTATTTTCCGAAGTGCAAGGGGCATTACTCTGTCAAAATTTTGTTGATTGGACCCAAATAAGAACTTGACCTAGATTGTCATTTGATGTATCCGTAAACAAAATTTCATTTCAATATGTAACTCCACTCAAGAGATATTGAACGGAAACCCTGAAATTTTGGTTTTTTTTCGAAGTGCAAGGGGCATAACTCTATCAAAATTTTGTTGATCGGACCCAAATATACACTTGCCCTAGATTTTCATTTGATGTGTCTGTATATAAAATTTCATTTCAATATGTAACTCCATTCAAGAGATATTGATGAAAACACTGAAATTTTGGTATTTTTCGAAATGCAAGGGGCATAACTCTGTCAAAATTTTTTTGATCGGACCCAAATATGAGCTTGACCTAGATTTTTGTTTGATGTGTCTGTATACAAAATTTCATTTCAATATGTGAATCCATTCCAGAGATATTGAACGGAAACTGATGTCGCGGACCGACCGACAGACCGACCGACCGACCGACCGACCAACAGCGGCAAACCTATATGTCCCCTCTTCTTCGAAGGGGGGCATAAAAAGAAAGATAGTATGGGATCTCCAACATGACTCGGCTGCAGCACCCACGTAAAAATACCGATACACCCCCATGTAAAACACAGAGTAGACAAACTCAACAGTAAAAATACCGATACACCCCCATGTAAAAACACAGAGTAGACAAACTCAACAGTAAAAATACCGATACACCCCCATGTAAAAACACAGAGTAGACAAACTCAACAGTAAAAATACCGATACACCCCCTTGTAAAAACACAGAGTAGACAAACTCAACAGTACAAATACCGATACACCCCCATGTAAAAACATAGAGTAGACAAACTCAACAGTAAAAATACCGATACACCCCCATGTAAAAACACAGAGTAGACAAACTCAACAGAAGACGCAAAAGGACAGAATCAGTGAATACGACATAAAACATTTAAGAAAGACTGCACATAAACCAACGTCACCAATGCGCAATCAATGCACAATTGCTGTATATAATAGTCTCCTCATTGTAAAATGACAACACAAACTAGATAATGTACTTAATATGGTCACTGCTTACAGGTCAGTGGTTAATATGGTCACTGCTCACAGGTCAGTGGTTAACATGGTCACTGCTTACAGGTAAGTGGTTAAAATGGTCGCTGCTTACAGGTCAGTGGTTAATATGGTCACTTCTAACAGGTCAGTGGTTAATATGGTCACTGCTTGCAGGTCAGTGGCTAACTGCTGCTATTTTATTAGTCGATATCAAGATATCGACTAATTCTAGATTTGTTCAGGTTTGTCAACTTTCGATTTGATTCATCAGATTCAACATTGCAATAGGGGCAATTGTCCGATAGAAAGAAACATTCTTGTGACTAGTGAAAATCACGTGACCAGAGCTATCCACTTCACAAAAGTAGGACATGACGTCATGCCAACGCTTTGGCATCGCAAATCTGAATTGAAATATTATTGAATTTAAAGACGTTTAACATTTGAACTACTTGGTGAGTGTCACTGCTGGTGGACCAAGAGTCCCCGAGGGCACATGTAGCCAAGTCGATCAACTTCGGTTGATCGTCTGTCTCTTTAACAACGCATTTGAAATTTTCTGTTACAAAATTTCTTGAAATTTCTAAAACGTGGGTCCTGTAGCATCATATCCCACCCATTCTGCTACGTCTTTTGGTACATTTTTGGACATAATTTTCATACTTTTTGGCCATATTATATTGTTTAGACTAAGGATCACTGACGAGGGTTTAGTACCCGAAACGTGCATGTCTGGTCCATGCTGAAAATTTATCAGGTTTTAAATGATGCTATTGAATTTAAAGACGTTTAACATTTGAACTACTTGGTGAGTGTCACTGCTGGTGGACCAAGAGTCCCCGAGGGCACATGTAGCCAAGTCGATCAACTTCGGTTGATCGTCTGTCTCTTTAACAACGCATTTGAAATTTTCTGTTACAAAATTTCTTGAAATTTCTAAAACGTGGGTCCTGTAGCATCATATCCCACCCATTCTGCTACGTCTTTTGGTACATTTTTGGAATAATTTTC
>VSWD01000685.1:0-10383 GCA_033119305.1 Pinctada imbricata | reverse complement strand
CCAGCGGAGGGACAGTACATCCCTTGAGCCCTCTGGATACACGAATATGTACTTGTATCCAGACGGAACAAGGGACAGTACGTCCCTCATTCCGTTCGGACACAAGTACATAAAAAAAAAACATACACACACTCTCTAAACTGACAATACATACACACAGTAGCATACACCATATTCACAAGAATAGGAACGGATCCCAAAAAAGGAATGCAATGTTGTTTTCTAGAAAAAAATAATATAGACAGCACAAAAGAGGTGAAAACAACCACGTTCACTATTCAGACAATGTCGGATCAGCCCAACAAAGGGCGAATGCACGTCGCTTGGAAAAAAAAGATATAAAAGCACAAAAAAAGGTACAAGCGACCACGACACTAAACGTGTTTAAACCCAGCGGAAGGGACAGTACATCCCTTGAGCCCTCTGGATACACGAATATGTACTTGTATCCAGACGGAACAAGGGACAGTACGTCCCTCATTCCGTTCGGACACAAGTACATAAAAAAAAAACATACACACACTCTCTAAACTGACAATACATACACACAGTAGCATACACCATATTCACAAGAATAGGAACGGATCCCAAAAAAGGAATGCAATGTTGTTTTCTAGAAAAAAATAATATAGACAGCACAAAAGAGGTGAAAACAACCACGTTCACTATTCAGACAATGTCGGATCAGCCCAACAAAGGGCGAATGCACGTCGCTTGGAAAAAAAAGATATAAAAGCACAAAAAAAGGTACAAGCGACCACGACACTAAACGTGTTTAAACCCAGCGGAAGGGACAGTACATCCCTTGAGCCCTCTGGATACACGAATATGTACTTGTATCCAGACGGAACAAGGGACAGTACGTCCCTCATTCCGTTCGGACACAAGTACATAAAAAAAAAACATACACACACTCTCTAAACTGACAATACATACACACAGTAGCATACACCATATTCACAAGAAAGAATAGGAACGGATCCCAAAAAAGGAATGCAATGTTGTTTTCTAGAAAAAAATAATATAGACAGCACAAAAGAGGTGAAAACAACCACGTTCACTATTCAGACAATGTCGGATCAGCCCAACAAAGGGCGAATGCACGTCGCTTGGAAAAAAAAGATATAAAAGCACAAAAAAAGGTACAAGCGACCACGACACTAAACGTGTTTAAACCCAGCGGAAGGGACAGTACATCCCTTGAGCCCTCTGGATACACGAATATGTACTTGTATCCAGACGGAACAAGGGACAGTACGTCCCTCATTCCGTTCGGACACAAGTACATAAAAAAAAAACATACACACACTCTCTAAACTGACAATACATACACACAGTAGCATACACCATATTCACAAGAATAGGAACGGATCCCAAAAAAGGAATGCAATGTTGTTTTCTAGAAAAAAATAATATAGACAGCACAAAAGAGGTGAAAACAACCACGTTCACTATTCAGACAATGTCGGATCAGCCCAACAAAGGGCGAATGCACGTCGCTTGGAAAAAAAAGATATAAAAGCACAAAAAAAGGTACAAGCGACCACGACACTAAACGTGTTTAAACCCAGCGGAAGGGACAGTACATCCCTTGAGCCCTCTGGATACACGAATATGTACTTGTATCCAGACGGAACAAGGGACAGTACGTCCCTCATTCCGTTCGGACACAAGTACATAAAAAAAAAACATACACACACTCTCTAAACTGACAATACATACACACAGTAGCATACACCATATTCACAAGAATAGGAACGGATCCCAAAAAAGGAATGCAATGTTGTTTTCTAGAAAAAAATAATATAGACAGCACAAAAGAGGTGAAAACAACCACGTTCACTATTCAGACAATGTCGGATCAGCCCAACAAAGGGCGAATGCACGTCGCTTGGAAAAAAAAGATATAAAAGCACAAAAAAAGGTACAAGCGACCACGACACTAAACGTGTTTAAACCCAGCGGAAGGGACAGTACATCCCTTGAGCCCTCTGGATACACGAATATGTACTTGTATCCAGACGGAACAAGGGACAGTACGTCCCTCATTCCGTTCGGACACAAGTACATAAAAAAAAAACATACACACACTCTCTAAACTGACAATACATACACACAGTAGCATACACCATATTCACAAGAATAGGAACGGATCCCAAAAAAGGAATGCAATGTTGTTTTCTAGAAAAAAATAATATAGACAGCACAAAAGAGGTGAAAACAACCACGTTCACTATTCAGACAATGTCGGATCAGCCCAACAAAGGGCGAATGCACGTCGCTTGGAAAAAAAAGATATAAAAGCACAAAAAAAGGTACAAGCGACCACGACACTAAACGTGTTTAAACCCAGCGGAAGGGACAGTACATCCCTTGAGCCCTCTGGATACACGAATATGTACTTGTATCCAGACGGAACAAGGGACAGTACGTCCCTCATTCCGTTCGGACACAAGTACATAAAAAAAAAACATACACACACTCTCTAAACTGACAATACATACACACAGTAGCATACACCATATTCACAAGAATAGGAACGGATCCCAAAAAAGGAATGCAATGTTGTTTTCTAGAAAAAAATAATATAGACAGCACAAAAGAGGTGAAAACAACCACGTTCACTATTCAGACAATGTCGGATCAGCCCAACAAAGGGCGAATGCACGTCGCTTGGAAAAAAAAGATATAAAAGCACAAAAAAAGGTACAAGCGACCACGACACTAAACGTGTTTAAACCCAGCGGAAGGGACAGTACATCCCTTGAGCCCTCTGGATACACGAATATGTACTTGTATCCAGACGGAACAAGGGACAGTACGTCCCTCATTCCGTTCGGACACAAGTACATAAAAAAAAAACATACACACACTACTGAAGCTCGAAAGGCTATAACTAGTAGCCAGGTGGGTAATATTCTCAATTCATGAACCAAAGCAGACCCCGCGAGGGGCGAGACCTAGGCACCTGGTCTCGCCACTCGCGGGTCTGCATTTGGTCATGAATTGAGAATATTACCCACCTGGCTACTAGTTATAGCCTTTCGAGCTTCAGTATAGTACAGGTTCGACTAGCATGAGAGTGTGGTATGTTTTTTTTTTTTTTTTTTTTTTTTGTACTTTGTGTCCGAACGGAATGAGGGACGTACTGTCCCTTGTTCCGTCTGGATACAAGTACATATTCGTGTATCCAGAGGGCTCAAGGGATGTGCTGTCCCTTCCGCTGGGTTTAAAACACGTTTAGTGTCGTGGTCGCTTGGACTTTTTTGTGCTTTTATATATTATAGTATATATATATAGATATATAGATATATATAATATATATATATATATAATAGATATCGAATATGATATACTATTGTAACCATCTGCTTTCGCTACACATAACCTTCAGTACTTATATGATATATTTCCCATATTGCATTTAATATGTACATTCATACTGTATTCTTGTCATAACCTCACTTATGTTTATATACTTTTATTCAAACATATTATATGTCTATAAGCCGTATGGCTTTTGATTAATAAAAGAATTGAATTGAACACGAAAGAGCTCTTCAAAAACCGTGAAAAAGCTATGGGGAACATATGTTCCATGGCAACCATTTTTTTTTTTATTTTCATAAACAGTAATTATAAATCCTAGGAAGTTTCAATTCAATAACAATAAAGATCAAGTAAGCCTCTATCAAAATATAATAAAAAGTTTCAAATAATTAATGGGTTGCTATAATAATTTTGGCCATACATTATAAAAATAAGTTTTTTTTTTTTTTTTTTCGAAACCTTTTCCTCAAAAACGAAACAGGCTTACACAACCTATTTTACATATACAATAAAGCAAAGTCTAAACTTTATTTAGATTTAAAAAATTCAGATTACTTAATTTTTGATGCCCGTATCCAAGGACTCAAAGTGGGCCTATGTGGCAATTTTAAACAATCGTTCCATAGCAACGGACTATTTCCTGAATATTTAAAAAAAAATTCTTCGTGTTATGAAAGATCTACTTGAATAAAATATTCATTTTCATCACTTGTGAATTAAAAATTAAATGATCTAGTAAAAAAAGGACTCTAAATATTGTCCAAAATTGCTTTCATTTTTGCGATTTGAGGTCATGTTGCCATAGCAACGAACAGAAACTGTGTCCCAATGTGAATGCTTATGTTTTATTTGCATAAAAAACTCAAAATTGTAAATAATTTACCGTTGAATTTTGAAAAAATGCCAAAAATACTATTTTTAAAGGGTACCTGTGTTGTTGCTATGGAAACATATAGATAGACCATAAACCCAACATTATTATTACTTAACTTGAAAGAGCAATGATAGGGTACTTATAATTCATCAGTGTTTGTTTTAGATTATGCTGCATAAATTATGTATACGACTTCAAAAACGCCCAAAATGCATTTTTAACTCACCTCACGAAGTGAGAGGGAGCTTATGCTATCACCCTGTCGTCTGCGTGTGCGTCGGCGTCGGCGTCAGCACTAGTATGTTGAGAAGTTTTATTCTCTATTATAAGTAACAGGAAGTTCAAACTTGCACAGATGATGCGTCTTTATGAGTAGATCACGAATCTACGTTCAAATGTAGGTCATGACCTATATTTTCCGCTCGAGTGCACATGTTAGGAAGATTTGGGTATCAATGTTAAGAAGTTTTATTTCTCTATTATAAGTGCTAGGAAGTTCAAACTTTCAGATATGATGTGTCTTTAAAAGTAGATCACGAATCTACGTTCAAACGTAGGTCATGACCTATAATTTCCGCTTGAGTGCACATGTTAGGAAGATTTGGGTATCAATGTTAAGAAGTTTTATTTCTCTATTATAAGTACTAGGAAGTTCAAACTTGCACAGATGATGCGTCTTTAAAAGTAGATCACGAATCTACGCTCAAATGTAGGTCATGACCTATATTTTCCGCTTGAGTGCACTTGTTAGGAAGATTTTGGTATCAATGTTAAGATGTTTTATTTCTCTATTATAAGTGCTAGGAAGTTCAAACTTGCACAGATGATGCGTCTTTATGAGTAGATCACGAATCTCTCTCAAATGCAGGTCATGACCTTATTTTCCGCTTGAGTGCACTTGTTAGGAAGATTTGGGTATCAATGTTAAGAAGTTTTATTTCTCTATTATAAGTGCTAGGAAGTTCAAACTTGCACAGATGATGCGTCTTTATGAGTAGATCACGAATCTACGTTCAAATGTAGTTCATGACCTACATTTTCCACTTGAATGCATATGTTAGGGAGATTTGGGTATCAATAGAGTACACCCATTCAGGCAAAATTTGGGTCAATAAATAAAATACTCTTCTTCCCTTTTCTATTTTGTTTTTGTATTGTATCATTTTTGTTGGCTCTCAGTAGGACAGTTTTTCAAATTCAAAACTGTGTATTCTTTGACTCCTGCCATGATAGAATGCTGTCATGAGGTGAGCTTTGTAATCTTTGATTACACTATGTTTTCAATATCCAAAGTCCGTTTCCATGGCAACCGGATGTGATATTAAGAAAAATTTTAACAAATGTTTACTTTGGGTCAGACCCAAACTTATGTACAAATTTTATCAAAATCTGAGACATGCCGTGCCATGCGTCTTTCATAAAAGTGCAAATGCTTACAGAGAATAGCTATTTAAAATTTCTGAGTTTTCGTTCCAAGTTTTCCTGATTGACAATCAAACTTTCTTTCCACCATTTGAATCATACACTACCTTACGAATCCAGAGATAAGAAGCAAACACTTTTTATGGGAAGGGGGGATCATTTTGATAAAAACTTGGAAGGAATGATATACAAACACGTTGTTTCTTACACGCACATGCTGCAGAAATAAGAGCGAAGCACAGTCATACAAATGAACAAAAATCCTACAACCTCTAGACACCGCACAGAACCACAATGTCAAGAAACAGCTAGAATCAACGAAACAAAAGAAAAACAAAAATCATACAAACTCCATACGCCAAACAGAACAAAAATAATATAACAAACAGCTAGAAACAACAAAAACAAAAATCATACAAACTCCATACACCAAACAGAACAAAAATACTATAACAACAGCTATATAAACAACAAAAACAAAAATCCTACAAACTCCATAGCCAAACAGAACAAAATACTATCACAAACAGCTATATAACAACAAAAACAAAAATCCTACAAACTCCATAGCCAAACAGAACAAAAATACTATAACAAACAGCTATATAAACAACAAAAACAAAAATCCTACAAACTCCATACACCAAACAGAACAAAAATACTATAACAAAAAGCTAGAAACAACGAAAACAAAAATCCTACAAACTCTAGACACCACACAATACAAACAAATAGAGCTAGAAACAACGAAGATCAACAAACAAACCAAGCAGATCAATGAAACATTAAACAACACAGAAAGGAGGGATTCGAATTTCACTAATTTTTGCGGAAATGAAGGCACATGAGAATATGTGCATACACTATGTAACTAATTATAACAGGAGTTATGGCTCCTTCGATCTGGAACACTGTGTCAAAAAACAAACAAACAAACAAACAACCCCCCCCCCCCCCAAATGTGTTTGTGAAACAAGAATGCCCCGTCTGCATCTTTGTCAGTAATATAGCTTAGATGTAGTTTATACTTGAAAGTCGAGGTGAAACTACAAGGTCAAAAATTGTGGTATCCACGGTAAGGTCTTTTCACAAGGAATACACATAAGGAATATGAAAGCCATATCACTTAGGAGGCTCAATAATCGTTTGACGTCATCATATTCCCGGCGCAATACTGGTTCGAATAGAACCGAGTGCGGTTTTCGGTCTTCAAACTCCTCTAATTCGCTTGTTTCTTGACGGATTTCGACAAGTTTGGTATCGATGGAACCAGAAAATTATCATCTACAATCTGAGTGTAATATATATGTAGTCAAATGCATCGTTAAATCTATACATTAAAAAATATCCCGTAAGTGAGACACCCTTGCTTCTGCCGTAAACGTATTATTTTTATAACGTCATCATCGGAAATTCAACCGTGTATTGCTTAGCAATAAAATCAAGTAGAAAAACTAAAGTTTAATTATCAAACAGGATATTTCTTTGAGATTTTAGCAATATAATAGATAAAATATTTTAAGTTTGCTATCTCTAATTATCTTAGGTATTACAAATTTTTCTACAATTTTGTGAACTATCGTACTTTGCAGCGAGATGTTATCGAATAAAGTTTCCCTATTTAAAAACTTTGAGCGAGTGAATTTTAGTTTTAACCCTGCTTTGTTCATAGATATATCCATTTTACCAATGAGTGCACGTATTACCGAGAACGAGGGAGGTTAGTGACGTCTACTTATTGACCTTGAACGTAAAATGTTTAAAAACGCTTACGTTTACTTTTTCTATTTCTCTTATTCATATTTCCGTATCTCTGACGCCCGGCAATCGTTTTGCTTTGAAAAAAAAATACCGCTTATTTTACATTATTAACGCCGTTTAAAATATAACTAAATCTAGAAATTTCATCATCTGAATTACTTATTTCAGAATCGCCCCCTTCTTTAAACATTATTGACAACCCTCCCCCCTCCCCCTTAAAATCGTTACTATGACAACCAAGTATTTTGAATCAGGATGAACGAAAACATGTACTTTTTTAAAATTAATTTTTAAGAACAGAGTTTGTCGTTGAGAAATATGTAAAAGAAAATAACTTCTGACAAAGACTTCTTATCACTTTGATGACAAATATGGGTATTGGGTACTTTTTTTAGATTTTCATTTTGGGTGGGGGTGCACAAAAATGTACGTTTCGGGAACAGGTTTAGCTATTTTACTCTTTGAAAGCATTATCTATAAAGAAATAGACATATTGATTATATATGGTGGAAATAATCACAAGAATGGTTTTAATCTGAAATTATTATCCCTATGTCATGTATTTATCTATCAAATTCATTGTTTTGCGACAGATCTCGGAATTGATTTACACATATATTCATAGGACACTAGTCAATCAAATGAACGATGATATGTAATCTTACTTACTAATATAATTCATCATGACATGTATGTCAAATAAACAGAATAATTTTTTTGACTTCTGACAAAGAATTCTTGGATTATTGAGCCACCTTAACATTCAAAAGTTATGACCAAGGTTCAATTTTTCAAAAGTAGGACAAACTCCGAGGTCAAGGTCACAAGGTAAAAAGCTGTGGTATCCACGGATAGGTCTTTCACAAGGAATACACATGTGAAATATGAAAACCCTATCACTTACCATTCAAACGTTATGGCCAAGGTTTTTGCGGACATACAGACAAACAGAGCCACAGACAAACGATATGCCCTCGAATTTCCGATTACGGGGGCGTTAGATACCAAATAGATGAAAGGTTTATTTTATTGTGTATTCTCTGCAGTTCTGTGCCCAGTTTCACATAAGTTCTTACGATAAAATTCAGAATTTTCGTAACTTTTGTCATCAGATGAAAGGCTCCAATGTTGTTCCATTTAGATTGTATCATGATTACTCATACCATATATACCCAATATAAATTCAGAAACAAAACTTCTAGAAATTTAGTAGGTAAGTAAAATTTAAACTTTTTTTTTACAACGTTTAACAAACAATTTACACAATTTATATTTATGTCTCACGTTGGCTCAGATGTTGGCGTGGGGGGTCCAAGGAGCAGGAGGAAACCGGAGTACCCGGAGAAAAACCCCGTGCAGAGGCCTGGGTGGGGGACCACCTACCCTCCCACATAAGACCCTTTGCCGAATCTGAGATTCGATCCCGGGACCTTAGAGGTGAGAAGCGAGCGCGCTACCACTGCGCTAACCCGACCATGTAGGTAAGTGGAACTAAGCGATCGAAAGTTGCAAAATTCCTTAAATTTTTCGTAAGAGTTTTTGTGAAATGGGCGACTGTCTTGTTTGTGAAGAAAAGAAATCAACAACACTAGCATAAGTTCGGCACGAATCTGCGCGTCTTCCAGAAGTTTAATGACTGCATGAATCCGACAGAACATAAATGAATTAATGATGTCTTGAATAAATAGGATTTTTGGATATTTCGTTCTAAATATATTTGTTTGACGGGAAGAGAGATTTAACTTTGGTACGCGAATGACCGCTGTATTTTCAGCTTGAGTTCAATCTTCCGTTTTCAATGTTCCTTCAGTATTTCGGCCTGGATTGAATCCACCTTAACGTGTTTGAAATGGTTGGTGATTATTGATCGGAGATTCTCTCTGGTACCTGGGTATGCTGCCCTTTAATAATATTTCTCGTACATGTGTCCCAGATCAAGTCCTTAAACTTCAAACAACAATCGGAGATCAATTGCACATTTAAATAGCAAAGAGGTATTTGGAATAACAACACGTGAGTAGCTAATACATTTATACCCTCTGTACTATGGTTTTATCACATTTCAATGTAGAACATTTTGTATTTCAAGCTGTAGGCATATTTCAAG
The DNA here is from genome assembly GCA_033119305.1 of Pinctada imbricata. Lineage (NCBI taxonomy): Eukaryota > Metazoa > Mollusca > Bivalvia > Pterioida > Pteriidae > Pinctada > Pinctada imbricata. Next base: position 889 of record VSWD01000685.1, on the reverse strand, counting down.
AAAGTATCGATAATGATTCTGCTTTGCGATCAAAAGAGCGTTGGTATGATAACAAGAAAATAAACACAAGAATTGAGTTAATCGATAACTTTCATGTAGCCTTATGCATTTTGAAAATGTGACGACTCCATTATACCTTACGCTTGAAAATGAATATTGTCTTACGAATGTCTTTCTTTCCAGAAACGGAATGTACCATACAGGAAATATTCCTCCACCAGAAAAATCAGGTGGTGGCCAGTATCCACCACAACCTGGCACATATCCCCCACCACCTCAGGGAGGAGTGTATCCCCCACCCGCCGGAGGGGCCTATCCTCCTCAACCGGGATATGGCGTACCCCCGGGACCCGCTCCTTACGGTGCTCCTGCCTATGGTGCTGGACCCGCCCCTCCGCCAGGGGGCTACGGATACGGACCTCAACCACCCCCACCCGGACCTTACGGTGCACCAGGACCTTATCCAGGACCAGGCGGCCCAGGGCCATACGCAGCAGGACCAAACCCACCACCACCTGGGACCCACGGACCGCCCAGACACCCACCTGGATACGGCCCTTATTGAAGTGATTGCAATAACAAGAAAACATATCAGGATTAAGTGAACCGTGTCTTACATGCCATGGATTAGCTATTTTTGGCATTAAATTTACATGTACTGGCTTAAAGTCTCGTTTTAGGAGACAAAGATTTAATTCATGGTCTTACTTGTCGAATATTACATGTTATAGAACTTTCATATTGATATATGTATATTTTGAGTATATTAATGCTTTACTTTGTATATAAAGTACATATCGTTTTCATCTGGTGTCAAATTAAAAAAGAGAAAAAAGGAAGTATTTGTTTCGAATTGGTTATACAATGTATATATACATTTTTAAAATGA
>VSWD01000681.1:0-10613 GCA_033119305.1 Pinctada imbricata | reverse complement strand
ATCATAACCACTCGGCATATCCCATCATTAAGATACAAAACCAAACAATCATAACCATTGGGCAGATAAATCACTAAGAACAAAGCCAAAAATCATCAAAACTCGGTATATAAAATCATTAAAGATACAAAACAAAAACAATCATATCCATTCGGCATATACAATCATTAAAGATAAAAAACCAAAACAATCATAATCATTGGGCATATATAATCACTAATGATACAAAACCAAACAATCAGAACCACTCGGCATATACAATCATGAAAGATACAAAACCAAACAATCATAACCATCGGCATATACAATCATTAAAGATAAAACCAAACATCATAACCATCGGCATATCAATCATTAAGATACAAAGCCAAACAATCATCACCACTCGGCATATACAATCATTAAAGATACAAACAAACAATCATAACCATCGGCATATACAATCATTAAAGATACAAACCAAACAATCATAACACTCGCATAATAATCATTAAAATACAAAACCAAACAATCATAACCACTCGGCATATACAATCATTAAAGATACAAAACCAAACAATCATAACCATCGGCATATACAATCATTAAAGATACAAAACCAAACAATCATAACCACTCGGCATATACATTATTAAGATACAAAGCCAAACAATCTAATCACTCGGCATGTACAATCATTAATGATACAAAACCAAACAATCATACCACTCGGCATGTACAATCATTAATGATACAAAACCAAACATCATAACCACTCGGCATATACAATCATTAATGATACAAACCAAACAATCATATCACTCGGCAGACAATCATTAATGATACAAAGCCAAACAATCATAATCACTCGGCATATACAATCATTAATGATACAAAACCAAACAATCATACCAACTCGGCATATACAATCATTAAATACAAAACCAACAATCATAACCACTCGGCATTCAATCATTAATGATACAAAACCAAACAATCATATCCACTCGGCATATACAATCATAATGATACAAAACCAAACAATCATAACCATCGGCATTACAATCATTAAGAATACAAAACAAACAATCATAACCACTCGGCATTTACAATCATTAAAATACAAAACCAAACAATCAACCACTCGGCATATACAATCATTAATGATACAAAACCAAACAATCATAACCACTCGGCATATACAATCATTAAAAATACAAAACCAAACAATCACAACCACTCGGCATATACAATCATTAAAAATACAAAACCAAACAATCATAACCACTCGGCATATACAATCATTAATGATACAAAACCAAACAATCATAACCACTCGGCTATACAATCATTAAAAATACAAAACCAAAACAATCACAACCACTCGGCATATACAATCATTAAAATACAAACCAAACAATCATAACCACTCGGCATATACATCATCATTAATGATACAAAACCAAACATCATATCCATCGGCATACAATCATTAAAGATACAAAACCAAACAATCACAACCACTCGGCATATACAATCATTAAAGATACAAAACCAAACAATCATAACCACTCGGCATATACAATCATTAATGATACAAAACCAAACAATCATATCCACTCGGCATATACAATCATTAAAGATAAAACCAAACAATCATAACCACTCGGCATATACAATCATAAAGATAAAACCAAACAATCATAACCACTCGGCATATACAATCATTAAGATACAAAACCAAACAATCATAACCACTCGGCATATCAATCATTAAAGATACAAAACCAAAAACATATAACCACTCGGCATATACAATCATTAAAGATACAAAACCAACAATCATAACCACTCGGCATATACAATCATTAAAGATACAAACCAAACTATCATAACCACTCGGCATACAATCATTAGATACAAAACCAAACAATCATAACCATCGGCATATACAATCATTAAAGATACAAAACCAAACAATCATAACCACTCGGCATATACAATCATTAAAGATACAAACCAAACAATCATAACCACTCGGCATATACAATCATTAAAAATACAAAACCAAACAATCACAACCACTCGGCATATACAATCATTAAGATACAAAACCAAACAATCATATCCACTCGGCATATACAATCATTAAAGATACAAAACCAAACAATCATAACCACTCGGCATATACAATCATTAAAGATACAAACCAAACAATCATAACCACTCGGCATATACAATCATTAAAGATACAAAACCAAACAATCATAACCACTCGGCATACAATCATTAAAGATACAAAACCAAATCAATCTAACCACTCGGCATATACAATTGAAAGATACAAAACCAAACAATCATAACCACTCGGCATATACAATCATTAAAGATACAAAACCAAACAATCATAACCACTCGGCATATACAATCATTAAAGATACAAAACCAAAAATCACAACCACTCGGCATATACAATCATTAAAGATACAAAACCAAACAATCATAACCACTCGCATATCAATCATAAAGATACAAAACCAAACAATCATAACCACTCGGCATATACAATCATTAAAGATACAAAACCAAACAATCATAACCACTCGGCATATACAATCATTAAGATACAAAGCCAAACAATCATAATCACTCGGCATATACAATCATTAAGATACAAAACCAAACAATCATACCACTCGGCATATACAATCATTAATGATACAAAACCAAACAATCATATCCACTCGGCATATACAATCATTAAGATACAAACCAAACAATCATAACCACTCGGCATATACAATCATTAAGATACAAACCAAACAATCATAACCACTCGGCATATACAATCATTAAAATACAAAACCAAACAATCATAACCACTCGGCATATACAATCATTAAGATACAAAACCAAACAATCATATCCACTCGGCATATACAATCATTAATGATACAAAACCAAACAATCAAACCATCGGCATTACAATCATTAAGAATACAAAACCAACAATCATACCACTCGGCATTACAATCATTAAAGATACAAAACCAAACAATCACAACCACTCGGCATATACAATCATTAAGATACAAACCAAACAATCATAACACCACTCGGCATATACAATCATTAAAATACAAAACCAAACAATCACAACATCGGCATATACAATCATTAAAGATACAAAACCAAACAATCATAACCACTCGGCATATACAATCATTAATGATACAAAACCAAACAATATCCACTCGGCATATACAATCATTAAAGATACAAAACCAACAATCACAACCACTCGGCATACAATCATTAAAGATACAAAACCAAACAATCATAACCACTCGGCATATACAATCATTAATGATACAAAACAAACAATCATATCCACTCGGCATATACAATCATTAAAGATACAAAACCAAACAATCATCACCACTCGGCATATACAATCATTAAAGATACAAAACCAAACAATCATAACCACTCGTTCATATATAATCATAAAAAATACAAAACCAAACAATCATAACACTCCGGCATATACAATCATTAAAGATACAAAACCAAACAATCATAACCACTCGGCATATACAATCATTAAAGATACAAAACCAAACAATATAACACTCGGCAATATACAATCATTAAAGATACAAAGCCAAACAATCATAATCACTCGGCATGTACAATCATATGATACAAAACCAAACAATCATATCCACTCGGCATGTACAATCATTAATGATACAAAACCAAACAATCATAACCACTCGGCATATACAATCATTAATGATACAAACCAAACAATCATATCCACTCGGCATATACAATCATTAGATACAAAGCCAAACAATCATAATCACACGGATATAAAATCATTAATGATACAAAAACCAAACAATCCTAACCACTCGGCATATACATCATTAAAAATACAAAACCAAACTATCATAACCACTCGGCATATACAATGATTCAAAATTACAAACACCAAACAATTCATACTCCACTCGGCTATATACAATCATTTAAAAATACAAAACCAAACAATCATATCCACTCGGCATATAAATCCATTAAAGATATAAAACCAAACATATCATAACCAATCGGCATATCAATAATGAAAGATACAACGCAAACAATCATAACCACTCGGCATATACAATCATTAAAAATACAAAACCCAAACAATCATAACCACTCGGCATATACAATCATTAAAGATACAAACCAAACACATAACCACTCGGTATATCTACAATCATTAAAGATACAAAACCAAACAATCATAGCCACTCGGGCATATACAATCATTAAAGATACAAAACCAGACAATCATATCCACTCGTCATATACAATCATTAACCGATACAAAACCAAACAATCATATCACTCGGCATATAAATCATTAAAGCTACAAACCAAACTATCATAACCACTCGGCATATACAATAATGAAAGATACACGCCAAACAATCATAAACACTCGGCATATACAATCATTAAAGATACAAAACCAACAATCATAGCCACTCGGCATATACAATCATTAAAGATACAAAACCAAACCATCATATCCACTCGGCATATACAATCATAATGATACCAAAACCAAACAATCATAACAACGCGGCATATACAATCATTAAAGATACAAAACCAAACAATCATAACCACTCGGCATATACCATCATTTAAAGATACAAAACCCAAACAATCATAACCATTGGGCATATATAATCACTAAAGATACAAAGCCAAATAATCATCAAAACATCGGTATATAAATCATTAAAGATACAAAACCCAACAATCATACCATTCGGCATATACAATCATTAAAGATAAAAACCAAACAATCATAATCATTGGGCATATATAATCACTAATGATACAAAACCAACAATCAGAACCACTCGGCATATACAATCATGAAAGATACAAAACCAAACAATCATAACCAATCGGCATATACAATCATTAAAGATACAAAACCAAACAATCATAACCACTCGGCATATACAATCATTAAGATACAAAGCCAAATAATCATAACCACTCGGCATATACAATCATTAAAGATACAAAACAAACAATCATAACCATGGGCATATACAATCATTAAAGATACAAAACCAAACAATCATAACCACTCGCATATATAATCATAAAAAATACAAACCAAACAATCATAACCACTCGGCATATACATCATAAAGATACAAAACCAAACAATCATAACCACTCGGCATATACAATCATTAAAGATACAAAACCAAACAATCATAACCACTCGGCATATACAATCATTAAAGATACAAACCAAACAATCATAATCACTCGGCATGTACAATCATTAATGATACAAAACCAAACAATCATACCATCGGCATGTACAATCATTAATGATACAAAACCAAATAATCATAACCACTCGGCATATACAATCATTAAGATACAAACCAAACAATCATATCCACTCGGCATATACAATCATTAATGATACAAAGCCAAACAATCATCATCACTCGGCATATACAATCAATAATGATACAAAACCAAACAATCATAACCCACTCGGCATATACAATCATTAAAAATACCAAACCAAACAATCATAACCACTCGGCATATTACAATCATTAATGATACCAAAACCCAAACAATCATATTCCACTCGGCATATACAATCATTAATGATACAAAACCAAACAATCATAACCATTCGGCATTTACAATCATTAAGAATACAAAACCAAACAATCATAACCACTCGGCATTTACAATAATTAAAAATACCAAACCAAACAATCACAAACCACTCGGCATATACAATCATAATGATACAACAAACCAAACAATCAATAACCACTCGGCATATACCAATCATTAAAAATACAAACCAAACCAATCACAAACACTCGGCATATACAATCATTAAAATAACAAAACCAACCAATCATAAACCACTCGGCATATACAATCATTCATGATACAAAACCAAACAATCATATCCATCGGCATATACAATCATTAATGATACAAAACCAAACAATCATAACCATTCGGCATTTACAATCATTAAGAATACAAAACCAAACAATCATAACCACTCGGCATTTACAATCATTAAAATACAAACCAAACAATCACAACCACTCGGCATATACAATCATTAATGATACAAAACAAACAATCATAACCACTCGGCATATACAATCATTAGAAATACAAAACCAAAACAATCATAACCACTCGGCATATACAATCATTAATGATACAAAACCAAACCACTCATAACCCACTCGGCAATATACAATCATTAATGATACAAAACCAAACAATCATATCCACTCGGCATATAACAATCATTAATGATACAAACCACAAACAATCATAACCACTCGGCAATACAATCATTAATGATACAAAACCAAACAATCAAACACTCGGCATATACAATCATTAATGATACAAAACCAAACAATATATCCACTCGGCATATACAATCATAATGATACAAAAACAACACAAATCAACCATTCGGCATTTACCAATCATTAGAAATACAAAACCAAACAATCATACCACTCGGCATTTACAATCATTAAAAATACAAAACCAAACAATCACAACCATTCGGCATATACAATCCTTAATGATACAAAACCAAACAATCATAACCACTCGGCATATACAATCATTAAAAATACAAAACCAAACAATCACAACCACTCGGCATATACAATCATTAAAAATACAAAACCAAACAATCATAACCACTCGGCATATACAATCATTAATGATAAAAAACCAAACAATCATATCCACTCGGCATATACAATCATTAAGATACAAAACCAAACAATCACAACCACTCGGCATATTACAATCATTAAGATACAAAACCAAACAATTCATAACCACTCGGCCTATACACTCATAATGATACAAACCAAACAATCATATCCACTCGGGCATTACAATCATTAAAGATACAAAACCAAACAATCATAACCACTCGGCATATACAATCATTAAAGATACAAAACCAAACAATCATAACCACTCGGCATATACAATCATTAAAGATACAAAACCAAATAATCATAACCACTCGGCATATTCAATCATTAAAGATACAAAACCAAACAATCATAACCACTCGGCATATACAATCATTAAAGATACAAAACCAAACAATCATAACCACTCGGCATATACAATCATTAAAGATACAAAACCAAACTATCATAACCACTCGGCATATACAATCATTAAGATACAAAACCAAACAATCATAACCACTCGGCATATACAATCATTAAGATACAAAACCAAACAATCATAACCACTCGGCATATACAATCATTAAAGATACAAAGCCAAACAATCATAACCACTCGGCATATACAATCATTAAAGATACAAAACCAAACAATCACAACCACTCGGCATATACAATCATTAAAGATACAAAACCAAACAATCATAATCACTCGGCATATACAATCATTAAAGATACAAAACCAAAAATCATAACCACTCGGCATATACAATCATTAAAGATACAAAACCAAACAATCATAACCACTCGGCATATACAATCATTAATGATACAAAGCCAAACAATCATAATCACTCGGCATATACAATCATTAATGATACAAAACCAAACAATCATATCCACTCGGCATATACAATCATTAATGATACAAAACCAAACAATCATATCCACTCGGCATATACAATCATTAATGATACAAAGCCAAACAATCATAATCACTCGGCATATACAATCATTAATGATACAAAACCAAACAATCATAACCACTCGGCATATACAATCATTAAAAATACAAAACCAAACAATCATAACCACTCGGCATATACAATCATTAATGATACAAAACCAAACAATCATATCCACTCGGCATATACAATCATTAATGATACAAAACCAAACAATCATAACCATTCGGCATTCCAATCATTAAGAATACAAACCAAACAATATAACCACTCGGCATTTACAATCATTAAAATACAAACCAAACAATCACAACTACTCGGCCTATACAATCATTAATGATACCAAACCAAAACAATCTATAACCAATCGGGCATATCCAATCATTAAAAATACAAAACCAAACAATGCACAACCACTCGGCATATACAATCATTAAAAATACAAAACCAAACAATCATAACCACTCGGGCATAACAATCATTAATGATACAAAACCAAACAATCATATCCACGCTCGGCATATACAATCATTAAGATACAAAACCAAACAATCACAACCCACTCGGCATATACACTCATTAAAGATACAAAACAAACCAATCATAACCACTCGGCATATACAATCATTAATGATACAAAACCAAACAACTCATATCCACTCGGCATATAAATCATTAAAGATACAAAACAAACAATCATAACCACTCGGCATATACAATCATTAAAGATACAAAACCAAACAATCATAACCATCTGCATATACAATCATTAAAGATACAAACCAAAATAATCATTAACCATCGGCATATATACAATCATTTAAGATACAAACCAAACAATATACAATCATTAAAGATACAAAACCAAACAATCATAACCACTCGGCATATACAATCATTAAAGATACAAAACCAAACAATCATAACCACTCGGCATATACAATCATTAAGATACAAAACCAAACTATCATAACCACTCGGCATAAAATCATTACAGATACAAAACCAAACAATCATAACCACTCGGCATATATATACAATCATTAAAGATACAAACCAAACAATCATAACCACTCGGCATATACAATCATTAATAAAGATACAAAACCAAACTATCATAACCACTCGGCATATACAATCATTAAAGATACAAAACCAAACAATTATAACCACTCTGCATATACAATCATTAATGATACAAAGCCAAACAATCATAATCACTCGGCATATACAATCATTAAAAATACAAAACCAAACAATCATAACCACTCGGCATATACAATCATTAATGATACAAAACCAAACAATCATAACCACTCGGCATATACAATCATTAATGATACAAAACCAAACAATCATATCCACTCGGCATTACAATCATTAAAATACAAAACCAAACAATCAAAACCACTCGGCAATACAATCATTAAAATACAAAACCAACAATCATATCCACTCGGCATATACAATCATTAAAGATACAAAGCCAAACAATCATCACCACTCGGCATATACAATCATTAAAGATACAAAACCAATTATCATAACCACTCGGCATATACAACCATTAAAGATACAAAACCAAACTATCATAACCACTCGGCATATACAATCATTAAACATACAAAACCAAACTATCATAACTACTCGGCATATACAACCATTAAAGATACAAAGTCAAACAATCATAACCACGCGGCATATACAATCATTAAAGATACAAAATCAACAATCTAACCACCCGGCATATACAATCTTAAGATACAAAATCAAACAATCATAACCCCCGCGGCATATACAATCATTAAAGATACAAACCAAACAATCATAGCCACTCGGCATAACATCATAATACAAACCAACAATCATAACCACCCAGCATATACAATCATTTAAGATACAAAACCAAACTATCATAACCACTAGGCATATACAATCATTAAAGATACAAAGTCAAACATTCATAACCACGCGGCATATACAATCATTAAAGATACAAAACCAAACAATCATAACCACCCGGCATATACATCATTAAAGATACAAAACCAAACTATCATAACCACTCGGCATATACAACCATAAAGATACAAACCAACTATCATAACCACTCTCATATACAATCATTAACATACAAACCAAACTATCATAACTACTCGACATATACAACCATTAAAGATACAAAGTCAAACAATCATAACCACGCGGCATATACAATCATTAAAGATACAAAACCAAACAATCATAACCACCCGGCATATACAATCATTAAAGATACAAAACCAAACAATCATAACCACTCGGCATATACACTTAAAATATACAAAACCAACAATCATAACCACCCAGCATATACAATCATTGAAGATACAAAACCAAACTATCATAACCACTCGGCATATACAATCATTAAAGATACAAAACCAAACAATCATAACCACCCGGCATATACAATCATTAAATATACAAAACCAAACAATCATAACCACTCGGCATACACAATCATTAAAGATACAAAGTCAACCAATCATAACCACGCGGCATATACAATCATGAAAGATAGATAGCGAAACAAACCAACTAAATTATTCTGTAACGAAGTAAAACTATGGTGAAGTTGCTGGGCAAGAGTAAGCATCACCATATGCTAGGAACATCCCTCTCTCTAGTCATGCATAAAGGGCATCGGTTGCCCATTGGTCTCGTTGGTTTATGTGTAGTCCTTTGTGTTTGATGTTTCTGTGTTGTGCGTTGACGTACCTTGTCCCTTATGCTTCTCTTTCTGTGCTTGTCTGCTTTGTATTTTGTATTGAGTGTTTTGGGGTTTTGCTGTGGGTGCTGCAACTTGTGTTGTTGGAGATCCCCTCCTTCTT
>VSWD01000679.1:0-10569 GCA_033119305.1 Pinctada imbricata | reverse complement strand
ATAACTGGAAAGGTTTCTTGTTGCGGTTGCAACAAGAGTGTCTTCCTCCTATACATAGGCCTTTCAACTAAATTTAAAAATCCAAGACTTTTCCTTTGAAAGTGTTTCACGACTTTTGTATCTGTGTCTGAATAGCAATAAGGAACTTTGAAATGAGATAAACATGCTAATTATTGAAAAATAATTAATTTCTATTACCGGATTTCAAATGAAATCTTCTTAAGAAGGGAGGCAATCCAAACTGTAAAATTTGACAAACATTTGATTCCCGGGACTCATCTTGAGTAACCGAGTTTTACGGGGTCCTTTAAAATATGAAACGAACAAGAAACGAAACGAAATGAAAAGTAAACCAAACGAAATAAATTTGTTATTATTATAATTATTTTTTTGACAAAGAAAAAAAAAAACGTAATGGTAAACGACGCAGACATCATAGAAAAAGCCCTGTAAAATTCAATTTCAGGTTCGTGTGATCATTGAACTTACTTAATCAAAATTTATGAAAAATTTAAAATCAAACGGTATTTAACACAAATTGTTCACAAAAGCAAACAAAACAAATTTTTAAAAAAGTGAAAATTTCACGATTTTCAGATTTCTAAATTGAGTTGAGGGGAAAAATAATCTGAGGTACTAGATGAATACACTACATTTAATTTGAAATATCCCTGTTCTTTTTTGCGTGTTGTAACGATTATCGCCGACATCGGCGACATCATCGCCATTACCCTTCGATTTCGATTAATCGATTATGTTTTCAAGAATCGATTATAATCGGAAATATACAACGTAGAAAAGAATGACGTAGTTCTCGGTCGAATACGCTTGTAACAAGTACGAATAAAACGAAAGTAGATCGACGATCGTTTCCACGAGTTAAAGTTACGGTCGTAGCGTAAATGATTCGAAAAGAATACACTTTCTAAGGCATACAATGGAAGGATCGAATTACGATTCTCATTGAATTTAATAGTAATGACAAGCACTCTTATGGAAAACTTCAATGTCAGATTCGATATGTCAATATCTACTCGTCTAGTGAAAAAAAAAAAAAATTACGCCAAACTCCAGAGCTTTGTAAGAAGGACAAGGCCAGTCTAAACTCCATGAAGATATTGTTTGATTCCTTATTGAATGAGTAAAAACCTTGCTCTTGGGTCGAATGGAGAACCCCTCCCCCTCAAAAAAAAAACAACAACAAAAAACCTCATCTGCCGTGTACAAAGTTGCCGACTATTAGTATTACAATCACATACTTGTTTTGGCTCCATTACTGCTGTGATCTTAACAAAATATTTCATTTACTAGACAGGATTTTATCATTCTGTGGTTGGAGTTCTTTCTAGACATTTTACTTTGTATACATGTTTGTATTAGCATATGATTTAGTGAAGTCTCATCATTACTTGTCATATTCTTTTCTGTAAAAGCAAGTTAAATTCATTTCCGATTAAATCGAAATAATCGATTTAAATCCTCTCCGATTATAAACCGATAATCGATTATGAAATTTGTCCGATTATACAACACTAACATATCGTCATGATTCTTCACTTTGAAAACAAGTATCTATAATACAGCTACATGCTGGGATAACTAGAAGGATAGGAGGGGGAGGGTTTTTCCCATCCCATATTTCACTGAACAATTACTGGTCGACATCGGTTTTCTTATTTTCAAGTTTAAAAGCCTAGCAAAATTGGCTCAAAACATCGATCGCGTACGTAGTTCTTTCTTCAAAACATGTTTTTTTTTTATTGATGTAAGAAACTTTTTTCTTTCTTCTCTGCAAAAAGTTTTTAGAGGGGGGGGGGGGGAGTGGTCAGCCTATCAAAAACATGATTTTGAAAAAAAAAAGCTGAAGAGAAAAATTGAACTCACGCATAGAGTCAGAGAACATTCTGGTTCATATAAGTGTGTTAATGACTCAAAATGAAATTTCGTCATAAATAGGTACTAGAAAACGAGTTTTTTCCACATTCATGGTTTGTGTCCAAAAGTAGGTACATGTACCGATTATCGCAAATAATCGATTATTGCTTGATGGTTGATTCTGATAATCGATTATTGCTATCAATAATCGATTATATAGCTACGTGATAGATTTAAAGAACGAATCTTTATGAAAAGGTTTCAAGTTGAATTGTCTCAAGTTGTGTAAAATAACAGGCGTCCAGCCCCTCGCATATTCTTGATTAAACGAATCAAACGAACAACTATAAGGGCTATGTACAGAGTAGTCTTCTATTTCATGGTTGTTCTGAGGTAAAAGGAGTTTATTACCAAAGCTGAACAGCAAAAAAAAAAATTGAAAAATAAAAATAAAAATAAAAATAAATAAATAAATAAATAATAAAAAAAAAAGATAGATAAATAAAGAATAGCCCATCAAGTTTTTTTTCCAGTTGAGTTTAAAAAGAAGTTAACTTTCCTGTCTTTTTTTTTTTTTTAAGAAAAGGAGAGGTACTGAAACATTGTGCCTAAAAATAAATATATGAATAAGTAAAACCTGACTCTTTTATTCCAGAAAAAAGTACGGGGTTTTTATAATTAAGTGATCAAGTGTTTTAATATTAACATATTAAGTGCTGCAGTAATCATTGTCTTGAAAAAGTATATTTTTCAGACGGAGAGTAAATGGAACAAATCTGCTTAACGTATTAATAACCGATAAAATCGCATCGGATAGCCAAATGATTGGTTATGAAGGCTCTGCCGATTCATCATCATTTATGATTTTGAAAAAAAATATAAAATCTGGAGAAAAAATATCTTCCTTTTATTGTAAATTCAAATGGGAAAGGGGGAGAGGGTTCGGACTTATCCCTAACCCATCACCCGCTGGATCCGCGCTTACAAGTGACGAGCGGACTTTAGGTGACATATTTTAAAAACTCATAAAAATGTATATAGCGATGTATAAATCTATAAAATATTGAAAAAAAATGTAGGGAAGTAGAGCACAGCCCTAACACTATTAGAAATGGGCCAGTGGCAGATCTAAGATTTCAGGATTTTAGAAAGGGGGCTTGGGCGAAGAAAATATTGTTCACCGAAAATCTGACGAGCAAAGAAAAAAAGGACCCCAATCGGGGGTGGGGTGGGGTTGGTTACAGTCCAACTTGAAAAAATTTTGTTCAAAGAAAAACTGGTAAGCAAAAAAAAAAAAATAAATAAATAAATAAAAAAAAGGGGGGGGGAGTAATGGAGGGGATTGACATACACGTATTCTCATATCTCCCTCTGGAGTCCTTTCAAATGAATTATATTTATGCTTAATTAAGTGATATAGGTGAGCGATAGCGAGCGCGCGAGTTTTTACTGCATCTGGAGTGAAATGTCAGAAAATTTCTTTATCTATTCTCTATTTCTTTTAAGGGAGAAAGGGTACATCGAAAAGCTGTATTATTTTGAATTGATCATATACATTTAAGTGGTAAAAACTGGCGAGCTAGCGAATGTTTTTTTAAAAATTGTTCAAAAAAGATGGTCAAAATTTATCAATAACTATTTTCATTGCATAATATTCATATATTTAAAATCAAAATTTGAAATTTACAATCCCCCTTAACCCCCTATAGATATGACAGCGGTCAATTCAATCACAATAGCAAAAACAAAACATAAAAGATAGAAAGCAGAATGCATTGAATCGGATGCGCGAAAGTTTTCACTAGCCTTATCCGAATAATAAACTTTAGGTTGAAAGGGGGTAGGTGGGCCCCCTGCCCCCCCCCCCCCCCCCCGGGCGGCCTCCTCCTCCCTCTAAATGCACATAATGCAGATACTCAGTTCCACTTGTCTGAGCAGTACAGCTGATATTTATATCAATTTCATTTATACGTTGTTTTTTTTAGGGTTGGGGTAATTGCCGTCTATTTTTTACGTAATATTGAAATATTATTTCAATGTTATGGATAATCCTGCGATCTCTCTCTCTCATTTCCGGCTACTATTCAGTGATGCCGTCTTCGTTATGCCTACTTATCGATATATTTCATGTAATTTTGTTTGGGTTTTTTTTTCTAACTCATTACATTTATCTCATATTTTATTTTTTTCTAACTCATGACATTTATCTTTCAATAAAAACAGTCATGTGTATCAGAATATTTTTGATATTCATTTTAAACTGAGAAGTTCGGGATCTACCATTTTAGTGAATACCTATATATACCCCCCTTTTCTCCTTTATTATAAGCAGACTGACTTACACGTTGAATTTTAACGAAGTCGGTTACATCTATGCCTTGTCAGCTATTAGATGGTCTTTCACAGATACTTTAATAACATGTATACAAGACGTACTGATCTTTGACTCGCACTTCCCGCGGTACATGTGAGAAGGCGTGCAAGGGAAAAATCAACACAATTAGATGGTAAACGAATGATTTTATGGTAGAAATTGTGATTTTGTTTTTCGTTTCATTTCGTTTATTTTCACATCGTTTGTTATTTTAAAGGGTCTCGCAATTTACGGATATTATTAAGGAGTTATTTCCCCTCCAATATATTACAACATGAAAATTTGAAACCTGGGTCTAAAAATCGGATGTGCAAATTTGTGCTCTCTTTCTCTGTCCTTTTGTTGGCTTTAGTACATGAAACAAATTAAAATATTACATTGAATCCTACCAACTTTGTCCAACAACCCAAAAGAGGTAAATAAATGAGAAATTTCATGATTTGAAGTGATTTTTGCGCTATATTTTTATGAAGAAGCGCGAAAGGTTCCGATTCTGACACTTTGTGTACGAGTTATCGTTACTCTCAGTCGACACCTAGCGTTCGTTGAAAAGCCTACTATACAATTTTTGGTTAGGAAATATGAAGGACGTCACATTACATGTATTTATATTATATATTTAAGTTTTCAAATAGCAGTAACATTAGATTTTCAAACCGATAATTGTTGGTGAGCAACCATTTGATTTTGGGGGGGGGGGGGAAATTCTATTGCCAGCCGGTAAAATTTTTTCAGCAATTTTCTGAGCAGGCCATTTTTTTCAGCCATTACCAGAGTCGGAGAAAAATTTTCGCCGGTTCTTCGGGCCGGATTTAAACAAATTGTCAAATGTTGTGAATGTCTGTGTAAGTTAAACTCCCCGCTGTTACAGAGTATGAGTTAATAACCGTTCCTTCAGATGTCTCTTTGCAATTAGCGAATTTCAGACAGATTGTATGATGTTTAAATAGAACCTTTTCTAGATTTTTGTGCCTATGCGTATTAGGTCTCTGGTAGATACAGCTATGTGAACAGTTTGTATTTATATTAATTAATTTTTTGACTTTAAATTGTCTGGCACAAAGGGCCAGCAAAAATTTCCATATCATGCAATGTATCCTTACTTTTGCATGGTCCGGGAAAAAAAAATTGCCGGCCCTTTGGGCCGGAATATTTTTTTTCAGCATTTTTCAGAGCCGGGATTTTTTTTTTTGCAAATTCTTCCTGCCCCCTTCCCCCATAAAAAAGGCGAGCTCGTAGCTGTAGAACCAATTTTCTTGAGAAGAGAAATGGTAATAACAAGTTACGTTCAATATATATATATAAATACCATGAGGTTCTCGCTGTGCAGGTTCAAATTTGGAACCCCCCCCCCTTCCCTTTTTTCAAAGTTTATTTTGAATTTCCATCATGGCGACATCGTTCAATATAAACAGAACTGTTTTCGAAAAACGAGGGGAGGGAAGAATGTTGCAGAAATTGTTCATCAATTTGTAAATAAACCAACCGAAAATTATGTTCGAACGTTTGCTAGAATTAGAAATTAAACTTGATGTTCAAAATATAGTTATTGAAGTTTAGAAACAGGTTTGTAGGTTAGAAATCGGAATCAAACTACCACTTTTTGTGTGTAAATTCTGGTTTGTAGCTGATCTCTTCTAAATTAATCAACTGTTTTAAAATCAAATTGTGTATATCGAAATGTATTTATGAAATGCATATTCATCATTGCCGTGAAATCGGAATTTGAAAATCTCAACACTGCTTTTCTCGAGTCGGACTCGGACTACCAATTTTAGTGTGCGCCCGATCTGTTGGCGTGAAGGTGTATCGAAATACCCAACTCAAAATTTCGATGCTCATATCTTTTCAACAGTAAGAGATAGGAAAAATCAGAAAGACTAAATAAGACAGATATATGGATAAAAAATAATAATATTGAAATTTTAGGAAACTTCATAAGCTTAATTTTTGTTTACTATTATAAGCAAAAAAGTGTCTTCCTCCTATGAACTTCTGAATTTGGAAATATGAAGGACGGTGAAGGACGTCATCGTAATAAATCGTTACAGTGTGCATCTAGCATTTCATATCTTGCATGGCTGTCGACTTTCAAAAAGAATGGAAATTGTAGATAGCAAAATACGAGATATTTAAGCTCACAAATAGCAAAACATGAAATTTTCGGTCCTTTTGAGTAATTCGACGCTCCCGTCAAATACTTGAATCTACTAAAAAACATGATAAAAAAAATAACAGAGACCAAAAATAAAAAAGACCAATCTAGCTTTTACTCCAAACGTAACGTTGGAGAACTTTCATTGTCCTAGCTTACAGGGTTCTTGAGAAATCGCTGATCCAATTTTCCACGGTTACGAAAACAATAGGACTTCAGAAGTCGGAAGACCTAACAAATGCGTCGATCAAATAGACCCCTTTGCGTTCATGTACATGTTTACAGGGAAACAAACAATACTGTGTAACCAGTCTCCTGCTTCATGTATTGCTTATTTTACAAATCGTAGAATTTATGTATTTTTCATACTGTCTACTAAAATCGATCAGAGAAAGTGTAATTTACAGTGCATATCTGTGCCTGTCGGTTTTGCTTGCATAATCGTTATAAGATATTTTCTTGAATGAAATTACTTTGTTTGGATTTAATTATTGTTCCTATTTCATTGTTCAAAGTTAAAAAGTATCTGCTTCATGATTTAGCGGCTGTCAAGTTGGAACTCTGCTTACATATATATTTCCGAAGCGCTTGACTTGGTCAGTTGCACGTTTGTGTTGGAGCCAGTTAATGTTGGAAATACGATGTTTTGTTCGCGATTGTTAATGAGTTTTACCTCTGATTATTAAATGTATTGTGTGTTCAGAAACTATGAGTTTGCTGTCTGCTTTGTTTTCACTTGAATTTTCATACATGTTTCATATAAGTTTACTGAGAGATTAAGTATATAAGCAAGGGTCAATCATATTGTTTGAAATGTCGGTTTTGTTAGAGAAGTTGGGGTTGCTATAGAGTCAGAAGACAAGTTGCCAGAGAGGGACTTATGATTGAAGAGAGTAGATGTGTTTTATTGTTGAGAAGAATTAGTAGCCACAGAGCAGATATATATTTGTAAGTTTTGATTTGAGATATCATTTTTAGATTTTAAAGGAGGTATTTTTCACAATGAGGTTTATTTTATGAGCAGATTTATTTGATCAATTTCGAGACTATTGAATGTAACTGGGAATACTGAGCCCCTGGGCAGTATACAAAAGAGAATTACGGTGTTTTGTGCGCGGAGATTGCCCCGTTCTGTATCAATGTCCAGAGTTTGGCCTTATTCTGATGTGAAGGAGGAATATATTATTATGTTGTTAGTTTAGAGTTTTTAGATAAAAGAATTTCCTTTACAGTGACAGCTCTAGTTGACTTATGTAGTTAATCTACCTTAAAGTCATCAATATATTAGTATATGAGTGTGTGGTAAATTGCAATTATAAACACCTAGCTCTCCCCTCTACAGCCTAGGTTTTGGGAATGGCTCTGTGAAACTTGCTAACTTCTCATACTCGAGATTACAAAAAGGTTATTTTGAGTTATAGTTATGTAGAATAAAATACCATAAAATCACAGTTTTACTGCATGTTTAACGTCCTCAAATTCATTAGCATCATTTTAGAGCAGGTAAATTTACAGCATGGATATTAGTCCTTTGATCATATAGACTAGAAAGGATAAGTCTAGAGTGAATTATCTATCTTTGTCTACACTGATTTAATTGATTTAGAAATGAATCTTATGTTTTTTCTAGTGATGCAGATATCACCAGAAAAATTGGACAGAAAACTGCATCAATATGCGTATTTTTAGGGTGATACCTGCATCAACAGAAAAAATATAAGATTCATTTCTTATCATTTTATTATCATCTTCTTATGGAAAACAGACTGTTTTCTTGGATCTAAAAACAATCAATCACCGCACTATACTTTAAGTTCGGAGGGTTTCGCAGTGATACGTCTGCCAAAACTAGTTATGGCAGCCGCCATTATTTAAACAGCGAACGATCGTCTCTCTATATCTTTGGAATAAGGACCAGTTTGAGCAAATTCTACATGCACAGCTAATTGTTTTAGTAAGTAGAAAAGAAATGGTACCCTTAAAATGATAACCAATCATCAACGAATTGTATTTTCAGCAACGAGTTCATTCGTGTTTGAGGGAACCCCCGGTTCTGAAAATAGTGCTATAAATAGACATCCGTGAAAAAATTGTGTTGATCGATGTATCAACAAAATTTCTCAGCCAATCAGAATCTTCGTTTCTTGAAAATGACATGGAAATTAAATGATATAAGTATGACTATGTATGTTAAATCATCTCTTTCTTAGTATTGTCAAATATTACAAAGAACAAAATACAAAAGTAAAATTTCTATTGATGTATTTTAATCAGTATCAGACGCATTGTAAATTTTTTTTTTGTTCTTTAATATGCTAACATTTGTAAAAAATAGATTTTTGCTAGTAGGGGCATACACTGGCTATTCTTTATTGTGATGCTATAAATATGATATTGAATGTTAATAAAAAAAGAAGTATGACTGGTCAGAAATAAAGACTTAAAGGCTCAGTCTAAATGACAAATAACTAACGTAATATATTCATTTAGGAAACTTTTCATAGATTATTACGCATTACAAAGTTCGATATGGCTAACCTGTGAACAGTCCTTAACAGTACTGGTATAAGGTACAGCCTGGTAGAAGTGAGACTTGGAGTGATAGAATTAGCCTTGTGTTATCATTTGAATAAATATTGTGTTGAAAATTTAAAAGCTACTCCTTATTGAGCGAATAGCTCTAAGTGATTGCCTGATTTGTTTCACGCATGAGGGCCCCAATGCCCTACATGTATAATTTGAAACACGAACCAATCAAATCACAGGGTTTTCATCATCGTGACGTATGAATATTCTAATCTTCTTCGCCGGATAAAGTGAATGGGCCGATGCTACTTCTATGTATAAACGATGTAACTCTGTTTACTTTAGAATCGAGCTGTTTTGTTACGTAGTATCGCATGTTTATGTAATGAGATGAACACTAACTGCTTTAAACACGATAAATAAAACATGTTACAAGGTAAATCCGTTGATACGCGTTTATTTCATTGTCGGGGAAGGGGTCATTGAAAGCATTACGGGTCGTTGACGAGGAAGGTAAAATTATGTATAGTATTACACTGTCCGACCTACCTTATACTAATCGGGGGTATCTTTCATAACTAATTTTAAGTAGCTGTACTGATCCAATTCCTTGTCCTTTTTCTGTTTGACTGGTGTATGTATACGTACGTCCCTACTAAGTGTGAAGTAAGAGAGCCCGAGAGAGGGGTATACAACTACATGTATATGCATCAAACTATTTCTACGGGATATGTTTTATTGTTGTTAAAGTTTTAGAAAACCCGACGTTAAAATTTTTTAAGAAAAATTGATCATTATTACGTACAGTCGCACACTATATCGTTATCAAGAAACTTTGCAGAAAAAAAGCCGTGTCCGTGGAAGAAAATTTATATATACATGTACGTATAATCGAAAACTTACTGGTCGAGCAGATATTTCCGAACTGAAGGTATTTCCGAACGATTCTCTAGTTCGGTTACTTGGAGTTACTTTTTCACAATTTTAGTGATACAGACGTTTAGATATTCAGAAAAATAACCGACATGCAAAAGGAAATCTCAAAATGACTTTATTAAGTGTATTTTTAACGTTTGTTTCTCCTGCTGTTTGTAACTTTCGTCTGTTTGGGAGCTGGGGAAAGTGACATCATTGTGTTATGAACATATCTTGACCTAGTTTCGGAGTCATCTATTTTCCAAAAATATATTTTTGTCAACTGATCATGAAAACCTGCATTGAGAGGGGCCCAGAGCAGGATATTCAGGAAAAAATGTATAAATTTCATGTGTTAGAATACCAGAATTATTGGAAATAAGTAAGAAATAAACGTACCTCATCGTTCAGAAAGTCGCTTTAGAAATAAATTTTGTAAACGTTTCATGATATATGTTGACATAGAATTCTTCAATAAGGATAAAAGGATAAAATAACAAAGTTTTGAAACATTTGATTTATATTTGACCCTAGGAGGGACTAAAATGCAAATCGTTCGGAAATACCTTTAGAAACTTGCGTAAAATGACCATTAAAATACTATGAAATCAGCATTTATAGGTCGGTTTTCTAAATCATTTTTACATAGGCATTTGTATGAAGGGTGAAGCATTATTTGTTCCGAGTTTCATGGTGATTGGACGTATAGAAGCAGAGTTATTGA
>VSWD01000675.1:0-10788 GCA_033119305.1 Pinctada imbricata | reverse complement strand
TTTTGACGTCTCTTCGGACTAGTCAGAAATGCTAATTTTTGCACTATTTCTTTAAATAACTCAATAAGTGTATGATTTTACACACTCATTTACTGCATATTTCATATCTAACTAACATTGCTTTGATATGAATTTTATGCTTAATTTTTTTTTTTGATTTTTTATGAATTTTTTTCTTATGTAAAAAGGAAGGGGGGGGGGTGATTTCATACATTTTCTGCTTCTTTCTATAACCACTCTTCAATTGTCATGACAGTTTTGTAGATATGAGGTACTCATGCATGGTACCCTTCAAGTGAAAGAATTTTGTCAAGATATCCACTTTTGGATTTTTAAGGAATATTTTTAAGATTGTACATAGGTATAGTGTATGTTTTCCATGCCCAATGGACCCATGGGGAGTGGCTTCAACCCCGGCGGGACCCCAACAAAATTTTTTTTCCCTTTTTAGCTCACCTGAGCCAAAGGCTCTAGTGAGCTATTGTCATAGCGATCCGTCCGGCGTCCGTCGTCTGTCGTCTGTCGTGTGTCGTGTGTCGTGTGTCGTCTGTCTGTCGTAAACTTTTCACATTTTCGACTTCTTCTCAAGAATGGCTAAAGGGATTTGATGAAACTTGGTAGGTATAAAGTACTAATGGTCCCCTACAAGTGTTGTTGTTTTTCGTCCGGATCCCTCAACCAGGTGGCGCCACCACAGGCAAAAGTAGGTCACAGGGGGTACCCTCCTTTGACAAACTTCTTCTTCAGAACGGAAGCACGTATCGACAAACCGAAAGCATCAGGATGATCTAGAGAGATGTCTTAAGAAGTGTTGTTATTTTGGTTCCACTCCGAACTCAAATTTTGACGCTTTTTTGACGTCTCTTCGGACTTAGTCAGGAATGCTAATTTTTGCACTATTTCTTTAAATAACTCAATAAGTGTATGATTTTACACACTCATTTACTGCATATTTATCATATCTAACTTAATCATTGCTTTGATATGAATTTTATGCTTAAATTTTATTTTTTGATTTTTTATGAATTTTTTTCTTATGTAAAAAGGAAGGGGGGGGGGGTGATTTTCATACATTTTCTGCTTCTTTTCTATAACCACTCTTCAGATTGTCATGACATTTTGTAGATATGAGGTACTCATGCATGGTACCCTTCAAGTGAAAGAATTTTGTCAAGATATCCACTTTTGGATTTTTAAGGAATATTTTTTAAGATTGTACATAGGTATAGTGTATGTTTTCCATGCCCAATGGACCCATGGGGAGTGGCTTCAAACCCCGGCGGGACCCCAACAAAATTTTTTTCCCTTTTTAGCTCACCTGAGCCAAAGGCTCTAGTGAGCTATTGTCATAGCGATCCGTCCGGCGTCCGTCGTCCGTCGTCTGTCGTGTGTCGTGTGTCGTGTGTCGTCTGTCTGTCGTAAACTTTTCACATTTTCGACTTCTTCTCAAGAATGGCTAAAGGGATTTTGATGAAACTTGGTAGGTATAAAGTACTAATGGTCCCCTACAAGTGTTGTTGTTTTTCGTCCGGATCCCTCAACAGGTGGCGCCACCACAGGCAAAAGTAGGTCACAGGGGGTACCCTCCTTTGACAAACTTCTTCTTCAGAACGGAAGCACGTATCGACAAACCGAAAGCATCAGGATGATCTAGAGAGATGTCTTAAGAAGTGTTGTTATTTTTGGTTCCACTCCGAACTCAAATTTTTGACGCTTTTTTGACGTCTCTTCGGACTTAGTCAGGAATGCTAATTTTTGCACTATTTCTTTAAATAACTCAATAAGTGTATGATTTTACACACTCATTTACTGCATATTTATCATATCTAACTTAATCATTGCTTTGATATGAATTTTATGCTTAAATTTTATTTTTTTGATTTTTTATGAATTTTTTTCTTATGTAAAAAGGAAGGGGGGGGGGGTGATTTTCATACATTTTCTGCTTCTTTTCTATAACCACTCTTCAGATTGTCATGACATTTTGTAGATATGAGGTACTCATGCATGGTACCCTTCAAGTGAAAGAATTTTGTCAAGATATCCACTTTTGGATTTTTAAGGAATATTTTTTAAGATTGTACATAGGTATAGTGTATGTTTTCCATGCCCAATGGACCCATGGGGAGTGGCTTCAAACCCCGGCGGGACCCCAACAAAATTTTTTTCCCTTTTTAGCTCACCTGAGCCAAAGGCTCTAGTGAGCTATTGTCATAGCGATCCGTCCGGCGTCCGTCGTCTGTCGTGTGTCGTGTGTCGTGTGTCGTGTGTCGTCTGTCTGTCGTAAACTTTTCACATTTTCGACTTCTTCTCAAGAATGGCTAAAGGGATTTTGATGAAACTTGGTAGGTATAAAGTACTAATGGTCCCCTACAAGTGTTGTTGTTTTTCGTCCGGATCCCTCAACAGGTGGCGCCACCACAGGCAAAAGTAGGTCACAGGGGGTACCCTCCTTTGACAAACTTCTTCTTCAGAACGGAAGCACGTATCGACAAACCGAAAGCATCAGGATGATCTAGAGAGATGTCTTAAGAAGTGTTGTTATTTTTGGTTCCACTCCGAACTCAAATTTTTGACGCTTTTTTGACGTCTCTTCGGACTTAGTCAGGAATGCTAATTTTTGCACTATTTCTTTAAATAACTCAATAAGTGTATGATTTTACACACTCATTTACTGCATATTTATCATATCTAACTTAATCATTGCTTTGATATGAATTTTATGCTTAAATTTTATTTTTTTGATTTTTTATGAATTTTTTTCTTATGTAAAAAGGAAGGGGGGGGGGTGATTTTCATACATTTTCTGCTTCTTTTCTATAACCACTCTTCAGATTGTCATGACATTTTGTAGATATGAGGTACTCATGCATGGTACCCTTCAAGTGAAAGAATTTTGTCAAGATATCCACTTTTGGATTTTTAAGGAATATTTTTTAAGATTGTACATAGGTATAGTGTATGTTTTCCATGCCCAATGGACCCATGGGGAGTGGCTTCAAACCCCGGCGGGACCCCAACAAAATTTTTTTCCCTTTTTAGCTCACCTGAGCCAAAGGCTCTAGTGAGCTATTGTCATAGCGATCCGTCCGGCGTCCGTCGTCTGTCGTGTGTCGTGTGTCGTGTGTCGTGTGTCGTCTGTCTGTCGTAAACTTTTCACATTTTCGACTTCTTCTCAAGAATGGCTAAAGGGATTTTGATGAAACTTGGTAGGTATAAAGTACCAATGGTCCCCTACAAGTGTTGTTGTTTTTCGTCCGGATCCCTCAACAGGTGGCGCCACCACAGGCAAAAGTAGGTCACAGGGGGTACCCTCCTTTGACAAACTTCTTCTTCAGAACGGAAGCACGTATCGACAAACCGAAAGCATCAGGATGATCTAGAGAGATGTCTTAAGAAGTGTTGTTATTTTTGGTTCCACTCCGAACTCAAATTTTTGACGCTTTTTTGACGTCTCTTCGGACTTAGTCAGGAATGCTAATTTTTGCACTATTTCTTTAAATAACTCAATAAGTGTATGATTTTACACACTCATTTACTGCATATTTATCATATCTAACTTAATCATTGCTTTGATATGAATTTTATGCTTAAATTTTATTTTTTTGATTTTTTATGAATTTTTTTCTTATGTAAAAAGGAAGGGGGGGGGGGGGGATTTTCATACATTTTCTGCTTCTTTTCTATAACCACTCTTCAGATTGTCATGACATTTTGTAGATATGAGGTACTCATGCATGGTACCCTTCAAGTGAAAGAATTTTGTCAAGATATCCACTTTTGGATTTTTAAGGAATATTTTTTAAGATTGTACATAGGTATAGTGTATGTTTTCCATGCCCAATGGACCCATGGGGAGTGGCTTCAAACCCCGGCGGGACCCCAACAAAATTTTTTTCCCTTTTTAGCTCACCTGAGCCAAAGGCTCTAGTGAGCTATTGTCATAGCGATCCGTCCGGCGTCCGTCGTCTGTCGTGTGTCGTGTGTCGTGTGTCGTGTGTCGTCTGTCTGTCGTAAACTTTTCACATTTTCGACTTCTTCTCAAGAATGGCTAAAGGGATTTTGATGAAACTTGGTAGGTATAAAGTACCAATGGTCCCCTACAAGTGTTGTTGTTTTTCGTCCGGATCCCTCAACAGGTGGCGCCACCACAGGCAAAAGTAGGTCACAGGGGGTACCCTCCTTTGACAAACTTCTTCTTCAGAACGGAAGCACGTATCGACAAACCGAAAGCATCAGGATGATCTAGAGAGATGTCTTAAGAAGTGTTGTTATTTTTGGTTCCACTCCGAACTCAAATTTTTGACGCTTTTTTGACGTCTCTTCGGACTTAGTCAGGAATGCTAATTTTTGCACTATTTCGTTAAATAACTCAATAAGTGTATGATTTTACACACTCATTTACTGCATATTTATCATATCTAACTTACTTTTTTTCTTAGATTGTCATAAAACTTGGTAGGTATGAGGTACTCATGGTTCCCTACAAGTGAAAGAATTTTGTCAAGATATCCTCATTTGGATTTTTACGGAAAAACATTCATAGATACAATGTAGGTTTTCCATACCCAAGAGTAGTGGTTCAAACCCCGGCAGGACCCCACTTTTGCAGTTTTTTTTCTCCTTTTTTTTTTTATATTTATCGTTAGAATAGAAAGTGTGAAAGAATTCTGTCAAAATATCAACTTTTAGATTTTTCATGATTTTTTAAACAGACAAGCTAGTTTGGCTTTGTGTACTTATTTTCGTACGTCGAAATAACTCAGGCACACATGCAATCAAATATATACTCTGAATTTATTTTTGAGATGTTGACTTTTTCCATACATGCATATTATATAACAATTTCCCTATATAATGATTATTTTCTCCGCTTTATTTTTGTATCTATGGTAAACAAAGTCGCCATATATCTTGTGTTACAGATTTGATTGGTTAATTCCTCCACGCCCATTTAATAGTCACGGTGGGTAATCTCGCAACGCAGAACACTAGGTTTATCTAAAATTTCGTGTATTACAAATTATTTTTCACAAAAAGGGGAATGTGATGCAGTGTAAGGATGCCTTAGATACGAGTTTTATCGAAAGTAAGAGAGGTAATATCCTTTTATAAAGCCGAAAAACTATCGGCATGATTGGTGTAGATGAAAGTGAAAGTAGAACGCCGATCGTGTTGGTGCATTATAAAAAGCTATAATATCCACCTTATTTTGGATACAACTCATAGTTAGGGCGTTGTTACACTGCATCACATTTCCCTTTTTGTAATAAATTATCTATTTTGCGCAAAAATATTGAAAAATAAATTGTTCTGCGTTGCGAGATTACCCACCGTGTTAGTACTGTACACGTGATACATTTCAGGAGATTAATAGATGATCTATCGTGCAAACAAAATTGTACTGCCGGTATTTAATAGATTTTATTTAATGTGCATATACTGGGAACACTTTCATGCTTGTTATTATTCATGTACTTGGAACAATTCCATACTTGTCATCATTTATAAACTTAGCTCGAATTTCCTTTGTCTTAGACTCTCTTAGATGAATTGTATACGGACTGATTTCTTGAAGAAACATCTAATGAGTAATCCCTTCCCGAGGATTTTGAGAATGTAGTGGGGTTCTGTAGCTAAGGGGGGAACGATGCCCCAGAGACAAAAAACTGAAAAAGGGAGGGTGGGGGGGCTTTTTACAACTCTGTGTTTAAGGCCATAATATAAGCAAAATTTGATTTTTTCCCTTTTAAAGTCATTCATTTATTTATTCTAAACATGTTCACATGAAATGCACAAGATTTTGGAATGAAATAAACAGGAGTGTGCAGTTTATTTCTACACAATGTGTATTTCACGGTAAAATGCCTACATTGTAGTCAATGAATACGAAATACAACGATATTTCAGACTCAAGATTTTAAAATTTATGGCAAAAATTGATACCAGTCTTTTGAATTTAATTTCTAGTATCTTGTTCAGACTATCATTATGTTTTAAAGTTTATAGATATCCATATTAGCCAGATTGTTCTTAATTTTCAACGTTTTTTGATCGATATTAGCTTCTTTTCAACATGGCTACCCCCTACTCTTTAGACTGTAATTTAAGTATCTAGAAATAAGCTTACCAAAATAAAAGTTGTATGAGGAATCTCCAAATACATTACATTTTAGTAATTATCAAGTTTTTCTTGCATACAGATCATTATGTAGAAGAAATACTTGACGAGATTCAGGACTAAATACAGCCCTTATCTTATCAGCTCCTTTGCTGTTATATTAATCACACTTTATGCCATTAATATAATGCTTTCATACAGATTCTGTGCCAAAATATTTTTTTGGATTTTTTTTTTACATGACTTTAAGGATGGACCACACTAACAATCACCATTACAATGTGCATGTATTCAGTCATTCAGCAAAAGTGACATGGTTCTCAGGGGAGCGATATAGGCCCACTTGGGCCTCTTGTTTATTTATCAAGGACGGGTATCCAGACAAAGATGAATCGTATGAAAAAAAAAAACCCCGGCATTTTCTTCAGAATTTGAATAAAACAGTTAGACAATAAATAAATGCCACTTTGATACATCTTTTTTTCAGTTTCATTACTCTTAGTGCCGTTGTTTATTGACCAAGGTGTATAATGTATATAGGCTGTATAGGAAAGCTACATCAGTTGAAAAGAATCAATCAATCAATCAATACTTTATTCTCATCACTTTTTTTTTTACAAAAGTATATTAGAGAAATAGACAGTACAATGATGTTATAATATACAAAGCATATTTATATGCATGCGTAAACATATCACATAAATGATAGAGAAGTGTGGCGTCAACATAAAATATTTTGTGAACTGCAAACCAAAAAACAGTCATAAACATTTTTGATTAACAACCCAAAAAAGATTTTATGGAGACAGTATAATAACATAAAAATAATAAAATTTCATGATAAGCATGTGATTTTGCAATACGGGGAAAAATTATGGGGGAGGGGGGGGGCAAACTTTATTTATGTTACGGATAAAGAAGATACATAATTTTCTAAGTACAGATTGTTTCTAAGATGCCATTATATTTTTAAATGATATTATATTTGTTGTTCTTCTTAATCTGTTTGGAATTAATCGCTGTCCTTCTTCTCTTGAAAATGAACAATTTAAAATGAAAATTCATCGCCGAATCCATGTTGATTACATTTTATACATTTTCTTTCATCTCTGGAAACACGTCCGACTTCAATAGGCAAATGATGATTTCAAGTCCTGAATTTACAAAAAAAGTTATAGCATAGTTGATAGAAAATTAAGGCACATAAATTCCAGGGGTGGACCGCAATCCCCCCCCCCTCCCCCTGGAACCGCGCTTGCAAAGAAACACAAATCAATGAAATAATGACAAAAAACCCTAAACAAAACTAGAAAGAAAAACTACATGACTTTTAGGAAGATAGCCTACGTGTAGTAATAAAATAAACAACCTTTTTTTCCCCACTGAATTCCAAAAGTAAACCGGTGAACGCCAAACGAGATATACATCTGCCTATAGATCGTACATGTAGACAATAATGCAGCATGGAACTATCTTATATCGTTACATGACATACATGTCGATGGCATTTTGTGGTTAAATAATGGAGATAGGGGAAATCAGAAAATGCATCATCATGTGATTTTTTTCCGCCTCTTTATCTCAATTATCAAGCATTTAGCGTTGATATACCTGTTTGCCACCTATAGTTTTTACGTTTCCCGTGTCCGTTTTTTTTTTTTTTGTACATGTTTTTAAGTTAGGGAGAAAAGCCGAAAACTATCCATTATGTCAGAGAAAGTACTGATCGAGGCCCGTCAGGGCCGAGATCAGTTCTTTCTCTGACATAATGGATAGTTTGAGGCTTTTCTCCCACTTAAAACATGACATCTTTTGTTTTAATAATGGACAGTCACAGGTAGATCCTTTCGCAGACTTTGGACACCTCAAAATCAAGAACCGTATCATTGGTCAAGGGATGATGATCAGGTGCACGTAGCTTGAATCCCTAGCCAGTCAGCCGATCGATTTCTTTTGTCTTAATAAAGGACACTGTCATGTCAAGGTCAATCACTGAGTTGTTGAGAAAATAATTTATTTCGATGTAGCCACGCTTGAGATATACAGCGTCTTTTTCGTATGGACCTCGTCTTTATTTTTATCAAATTAATGCTTTTAAAAAGCTTACTGATCATTTTTGATTGAAGCGTCATGTTTTGGATATAGACAATCGCGGTGTTTTTAAGTATTTAAAAAAAAAAAAACGACGCGAAACATAGGATGTAATTCGTCTTGGATTTCGTCAGATTTCAACATTTGTAGTTTTACTTACTTTATTTTACATGTATTTAATTTACTTCTATTTCATTTTATATGTATTCTCGGACCTACAAGCTTGAAAAATTACGAAATCCGCGCATCGATGGATTCTTTCGTTTATTAATATAGAGGAACATGTTTTACCCAAAAAAGAGGAATATTAATGGATATGGAATTTGAAATCGGAATTATCAATGAAACTTGGAAAACAATTTTCGTTGGGATATATATGTAGTTCTTTCTGTGTGATATTATGTCATCATATCCGGATTTTGTTGTCCGAAAATTTACCTGTGACTGTCCATTAAGTTACCTTTAACTGTCCATTATTTTTAATAATGGACAGTTTTGGCAAACTTAATGGACAGCTACAGGTGAACTTTTGGACGATAAAGGATCATGTTGAGACAATATCACATTGAAAGAACTGTTTAGACAATGGGATGACGTCATAGTCATGTTTTAAAGTAAAGAATATAGATATTAGAAAACGAGTCTTGCATATCTTACATTTATATAAGTCCTTGATTTACTTCATAATCCGATGCAAAACTGATTTTCATAGGTCAATTAGATTATCGTTTGTTTGTTACATTCATTCAATAATCTGTCCAAAGCAGGTGATGTTTTGACAAGTATACAAACATATCAATCGATATGTACATGAGTGACGTGCAAGGTGTGAAAATCAACCAGGCATGATATCGCCATGCCCAGGTAGACAATATTTGATTATTGATTAGCCAAAACTAGAGTACTGTCAGCGTAAAGTGCATGTTTCACATAGATTACATGCGAATTATATGAATTCAACAAAAGTTCTTCAAATTTAAATCATTCAAGAGAAGAACTACCTGCAATAAAATTAGACGTTGAATGAGAAAACAAACAAGGAGAGAGGGGGGGATCCTGAAATAAATAATGAAAAAAATAACTCCCGAAAAAGTTGTGACAAGTATGCGCTTGGTGATGATCGACAGCCGAGAGTCTTATTTATATCATAGAGTGGAGAACTTATAGGTATGGGGAGTATAAATAAGGTTTGCTAAACGTTGTACAATATAAATAAAGTCTAAGTTTTTAAAATAAGGTTGTCTAAACGCGGATCTAGTGGGACCCCTTCCCCGGGCCGGAATCCCTCTATATATTTTTTTTTTTCGTTTATCTTTTTTTTATCTAAGCCATAAGGCTGGAACCCTTGGCAAAATATTAGATTTACGGTGGAAATAAAATAGTTTCTATTTTGACTGTTGAACTTGTAAACTTGTAAGGCATAACTTCATTTCAATCTCATCATAAAACACATATTGAGGCAATTGACAACAAATACATAGTCAAATGGAATAAATATGTTTATGATTTAATGATTTATTTGACGTTCGATGGCCTCATACAAAACCTTATCCATAGCAAAATGCAGAAGATTGATCGAATCTGTTTTAAACAATCATTGAAGAATGTAATGCTACCCCTCCCAGTGGCGGATCCAGTGCCCCCTTTGCCGGGGGTTCAAGGGGCGTATTTTGCCGATATCAGTTGAAATAAGCAAAAATAATAGGGGGGGGGCGCAAATCCGCCACTGCCTCCGCTTTTACATGTACAAGTGCGTTATAGAAAGACTTGTATATTTCAGAGTTTATTTAAAAAATTAAAATCAGGGAGCACTTTTCGTGAAATTGTGTACAGAAGTAAATTCTTGCATACAGGTATCAGGGACATATATAACTATAAACTAATATGATAAAATATAAATTACATATCTCTGTTATATGTAAAGGTTGGTACACGATTTTCAAACACCTCGAGATATGGTCTCGAGCATCACCAAATACTCTTAATTTACGGCATGTATGAAGGTGCAGGTACCGTTTACGCATGGGTGAGTTTGCCCAGGGTATTGATCGGGGACGTATATAACTAAATTATACACATAGGGACGTATTAATACGTCTCTGTCCCTTTGCATCGAGAAATAGAATGAATAAAAAAATTACACTTTCAATTTTTTTTATCTCATTCTTCTATTTTATATTTTATTCATGGATATTTATTATGTCTTATAGATATGTGTTTAAATAAGATATTGCCCACATGTATTTTTAAAACGTCATTATTACCATGAGTACATGTATTAGATGTGATGAATCCATGTTGCTACACTGCATGTAGAAATGTACAAGTTTATATCTATTAATAGCACGCCGCTAGCTTCCGGTGGATAGGATTGGATGGAGGTGGATAGGATAGGATAGGATAGGATAGGATAGGATTGGATTGGATTGGATAGGATAGGATAGGATAGGATAGGATGGGATAGGATAGGATAGGATGGGATAGGATAGGATTAGGTGGAAAAGAGGTGGATGTAGGATGTAGGATGTAGGATAGAAGTGGATAGAATTGTCAAACAAGTGGGTTGCAGTACTGTA
>VSWD01000672.1:0-11128 GCA_033119305.1 Pinctada imbricata | reverse complement strand
AATGCATTTCTGTCCGGGCTATATCTCTTACCAAAACGTCTGCATTATTCGTATTGCAAAAGTATATTCTAGATCATAACAGTAGTTATGTCTCCTACCCCAACGGGGAGGAGACATATTGGTTTTGCCTTCGTCCTCCGTCTGTCCGTCTGTCACACATCGTGTCTGGGCTTTATCTCCTGAACCGTTTGCCCGATCACTTTCATATTTTAGTATGTTGTTGCTTATGACCCAAAGGTTTCATATAATCTCAACCCAAAGTCATGTGACAAAGGTCAAGGTCACTTAGTACATTTTTAATTAAATTGTACATGCATCCCTGTCTGTGATATATCTCTTGAACTAATTACCAATTGCTCATGACTCAAGGTTTCATATTTTCTTGACCCAAGGTCATGTGATCAAGTCAGGGTTACTGTAGTACATTTTTATAATGAAATTGTACATACATTCCTGTCCAGGCTATATCTCTTGAACCGTTTAGTAGATCACTTCCATATTTTAATATGTTGTTGCTTATGACCCAACGTTCACATCACATTGACCCAAGGTCATGTGATATATCAAGGTCAATGTCACTTAGTTAATATTTAATGATATTGTACATGCTTTCCTGTCCGGGCTATATATCTTGAAGTGTTTAGGTGTTTACTCGATCATTTTCATTTTTTAGTATGTTGTTGCTTATGAACCAAAGGTTTCACATCACTTTGACCCAAGGTCATGTATCCAAAGTCAAGGTCACTCAATATGCTTAAAGTGAAATTGTATATGCTAATCATGTTTAGGCTATACCTCTTAAACAATATAATGAATCACTTTCATGTTTTAGTATGATATTGCTCAAGACTCAAAGGTTTCAATGTAATGTAATACAAAGAGGGTTGTATGTGTAAGTGTTTGATAGGCGGAATCCGCCTTAAATTCTCTCTATAGTGAATAATATGAAGAAAGGCGTATTCCGCCTAATAAGGCGTATTCCGCCTAATTATAATATTAGGCGGAGTACGCCTAGGTCAAGGCGGAATCCGCCTAATCTTAGGCGTCCTCATTTAAATATTTCGAGCCATATACCGGGCGGAAACCGCCTTATCCTATAATGTGTGCCATATAGGGAGAGTACACAGAATCCGCCTGGAAAATAGAAAATATAACGCCTAGAGTCAGGGCGGAATATTTCGTACAGGTATGGGTACTTTAGTTTTACATTGGTATAACTTTTATTCCATTGGAATTTAAACTTGAATTTTTTCATGGGATTTGTTTATTATATGAAAGAGATTCTGTAAACATCCTATATATCCTATGTATATTTAGGATGAGCAATTTTTTGTGATTGATATCACTGTCACTGATTATTTTGTCAGTTGTGTTACCTTTGCATAAAGGAGAGAAATCACACAAATAATTCAAATATATTAATTAGGTTCACATGTTAAAATGTTTTATAAAGATTTATCAATTTATATATTAAATAAATTTTAATATTCCGCCAGCTTCAACTTAGATGTTTAAAAGACATTGGTTAGCACTGAAAGGTTACCTTTTCCACATGTCCATTATGTTACCATTATTGTATGATAAATAGAGGCATTTCTGTCTTTTCCTTTTGCTTTTGAAATGAAATTGTTGAACCTTGTTTAAGAGGGCAAGAATTTTGAACAGTTTTGCTTCTCAGATTCTACAATGTGTCTATTTGTACGAAAAATTCAGTTGTGTTACCGTCATTTGTGTTACTTTTTTAAAAGTAACACAACTGAAATAATTAGTAACATAACTGACACTTAATTGGAAACACAATGGACATTTGACTATCTAAATTGAAACCCTCATCAAAGGAATATTAAGATTCCAAAATTTTATTGATCTTTTGCTCATATTATTTCTTACACATCTTTTAATGTTTCAATTTTCGCTGTGAGAAGAAAATGAATGAGGTTCAATTAAGTGTTTCTTCACTTGATAACACAACTGACATTTTATGGTAACACAATGTACATTTCATGTTTTACATGGTAACATAAGTTTAATTAAGTGATTGTGCATCAACTTGACAATATTTTTGTGTGATTTTTTTAAAAGAGTGCCTATTGGAGAAGCATAATTCTTTAATTGACTAAAAGTGAACAATTATCATATCATTTCATAAAATGATAACACAACTGACATTAAGTGGTAACACCAATGACATCAATTTATGCCAACTACTGAATCTAATGTGGTAGAAAGGTTTCATTTTGTTAACAGTACGCTCAAGGTGACATAACACTTCAGCATAGGGTCCCTTTCAAACACATGAAAGAAACCTACAAGTAAGACTGTACAAAACACAGATTCCTGGATGAACATTGTGGGCAATGACAAAGAGTTAATCGTAACATAATGGACATTTGATGAAGTCAAAACAGATAACTTATTTTCTGTAATATAAAGATGTGACAAGATTGAATGGTTGTTGTGGGTCATGTATTATTTCAGTTTTACTTTATGTCTAGGTACACATGTACTTAGTCATGTTGTATTATGATTTCATAATAATTCTTTCTAGATTTTACTATGTCATGTTTATTTCATTAGAGAATATTCCAGTATGTTCTTTGTTACATCATTATCATCACATGACTGTGATTTCTAGAATTTACTCTATTGTTAATCATGTGTAATGAGTCATTGTTCTAGAAGCTTCTGGTTAATTCATTGTTCTTAAGTATAAATACCTCTGAGGAACTGTGTTAAGGTGACATTCGTACACATTCGTAGACACGATTCATTCATCTATTCTGATATACTGGGACACTTTATTTGTTGAGACTTTAATCCATTTAACAACGTTTGGACGGGCCGTTTGGACACCGATCTTTCGAGAACGTTTGTGATTACCGGAAACCATACATTCGATAGACTTTGTGGACCGTAACGGACACTTTGATCCGGACATTGTATTGTAAGTTGTAATCATTTGAAATATATATATTTTGTACATAATTAAACTTGTAAATTTATATTCTGTCTTTGTCTGATTTTTGCTGGCGTTTTGGGGGTATTCTGGCCCATAACAGAATTGGGGGCTCGTCCGGGATAGTAATCTCTGCATATTTGCATTTTTACGTAAAGTTCGTTTTTGAAAAAAGGAAAATTCTTAAAACTTTTGCCAGCAGAAATCAATCATGGTATTTTCGGTCACTGAATTTTTGAAATCGCCGACTGTAGATGAGTTCGAATCACTGAAAAAAGATGATTTGATTGGTTTAGGTCTTCACTTGAAGTTAGATGTAAAATCGTCTATGAGAAAACAAGAAATTAGAAATATTGTGGCTAAAAAGCTTTTAGCTGAGGAAATCTTTTCGTCATACGATTTTCCTGTTGAACCTGTTTCAAGCGAAACCAAAATGTCAAAATATGAGTTTGAATTAGAGAAAATGAAAATACAATTACAATTTGAAAAAGAAGAAAAAGAAAGACAATTTGAAAAAGAAGAAAAAGAAAGACAATTTGAACGAGAGAAACAGGAACGTATGCACGAGAGAGAACTCCAGTTTGAGCTAGAAAAATTAAAGTTAGAGAAAGGCGCTAAGGAAAATCCTGTTCCTTCGCCCGTCAAGTCTGAATTCGATGCTGCCAAAAACATCAGATTAGTACCAAAATTTCAAGAAAAGTCCGTGGACAAATATTTTCCACATTTTGAAAAAATCGCGGCCAATCTGAAGTGGCCACGCGATTTTTGGCCAACTTTGTTACAAAGCGTACTTATTGGCAAAGCGGCTGAAGTGTACTCGGCGCTCAGTATTGCTGAGAGTTCAGACTATGACAAGGTCAAGGACACGATTTTGAGAGCATATCAGTTAGTACCCGAGGCGTACAGACAAAAGTTTAGAAAGTACAAAAAGTTTGAAAATCAAACATATGTTGAATTTGCTCGAGAAAAAGAAGATTTATTTGATCAGTGGTTTCGATCTAAGAAAATTCCCAATTCATTTGACAATTTGCGTCAGATCATTCTGATAGAAGAGTTCAAAGAGTGTGTACATCAAGATTTAAAAACTCATTTGGAAGACAAAAATGTTAAAACTCTTGAAGAAGCCGCTGTTTTGTCTGATACGTATGCTCTCACTCATAAGAAAAATTTTGTGTCAAAAACTCAATCTAGCGATAGCGCAAAAACGTCAGATGTTCCAAAGAAAAATGTACAAGAGTCTCAGTCGTCCATTAGTTCCCAGTCACCATCTCAAGGTGGTTCTACGTCCGGTCCTAGGTCCGAACGTTCTGAGGCATCCCCAGGGGTGGGGTCGCTTCCTACATGCAATTATTGTAAGAAAAAAGGTCACGTTATTGGTGAGTGTTTGAAGCTTAAGAAGAAAAAAGAACTTAAGTCACAGGCCTGTGCGTCTGTTAGAAATGATAGGAAAGCCTTAGATTCGATTTGTTCTGACACTCCTGAGATTCAGGGTTCTAAGTCCAGTTCTGATGATTTTGTGGAGGATCATTATAAGCCCTTTTTGTCACAGGGATTTGTTTCACTCAGTGATTCTAGCAAAGCATTGCCTGTTCAGATTTTGAGAGATACTGGTGCTGCCCAGACTTTATTGTTAGAGGGTTCATTGCCTTTGTCTGAGCACACTTTTACTGGTAGGTCAGTTTTATTACAGGGTGTGGAGCTAGGCGTCATTGATGTTCCCCTTCATAAAATTTATTTGAAGTCAGACTTAATTACTGGACCTGTTATCGTAGGTGTTCGACCTACTCTTCCCGTTCAAGGCGTTTCCTTGTTGCTTGGCAACGATTTAGCTGGCGGCAAAGTTGTAGCCGATCCGATTGTTTGTGAGAAAATCACGTCCGATGTCGTTTCCGATGATGAAGACGACGACTTGTATCCAGCCTGCGCTGTTACCAGGGCGATGGCCAGGAACAGACTAAAAGAGGCTGAGAGTACTTCTGCACTTAACGAGGACCATCCCTCCAAACATATAGACCTTTCTGACACATTCATGTCTACCATTGATGACAACGTACCTGAGACGTCAGTACCACTTCATGTTGACAAGTCTCCGACGGAACCTGGTGATGATTACCATCCGCCATTAGACAGAGATACAGATGCCTTAAGCCGTGAGCAGCTCCTCTCCGAGCAAACTAAAGATCCGGAGATCATCCGACTAAGCAAGAGGGCCCTTCCCCGAGAAGAAGCGGACAAAGTCGGAGAGTGCTTCTACATACAAGATGGCATCCTTATGCGGAAATGGAGACCACCCGATGCACCCTCTAATGAAGTGTGGCGGGTCGTTCACCAGATAGTGGTTCCAGTAGCGTATCGCGGGGACATCATGAGTTTAGCTCACGACACACCCATGGCAGGTCATTTAGGTGTCAATAAGACTTATAATAGGATTTTAAGTCACTTTTACTGGCCTAAGTTGAGAAAAGATGTGTCCGAGTTTTGTAAGTCTTGTCATAGTTGTCAGATGGTAGGTAAACCCAATCAAGTTATACCACCTGCTCCCCTCCAACCCATTCCAGCCTTTGAGGAACCTTTTAGTAGGGTGTTAGTTGATTGTGTAGGTCCTTTGCCTAGGACTAGGTCAGGGAATCAGTACTTACTGACAATTATGTGTACTTCGACTAGGTTTCCTGAAGCCATACCTCTTAGGAATATTAAGGCAAAGACCATAGTTAAGGCCCTTACAAAGTTTTTCAGTTTCGTAGGTGCTCCCAAGGCTATTCAGTCAGATCAGGGTTCGAATTTTATGTCAGGATTGTTTCAGCAGGTTATGCATGAGCTAGGTATCAGGCAGTATAAGTCTTCTGCGTACCATCCTGAGTCCCAGGGGGCACTTGAACGCTTTCATCAAACCCTTAAAACTATGATGAAAACATATTGTCACCAATATGGAAAAGACTGGGATGAAGGGGTTCACCTTGTGTTGTTTGCGACACGAGAAGCGGTTCAGGAGTCCCTGGGGTTCAGTCCCTTTGAGCTAGTTTTTGGGCATACGGTCAGGGGGCCATTGAAGTTATTAAAGGAAAAATGGTTGACTGAGACTAGCGATTTGAATCTCTTAGACTACGTGTCTAATTTCAAAGAGAAATTATATAATGCTTGCAAATTGGCTCAAGAAAATCTCAAAACATCTCAAATGAAAATGAAAACATGGTATGACAAAGATGCTAGAAACAGAGTTTTTAAACCAGGCGATAAAGTTCTTGTCTTTTTGCCTATCCCTGGTCATCCTTTGCAAGCTAGATATTTCGGTCCTTATGAGATTGAGACTAAAATTAGTGATGTTAACTATGTGGTTAAGACACCAGGTCGGCGAAAAGAAAAAAGAGTGTGTCATGTTAATATGTTGAAAGAGTATTTTGATAGAAGTGACCGAAATTTTGTTAAACCAGTTTCCACTTTGGCCAATGTAAATACATTAGAAAATTGTGTTGAACCTGAATGTAATGAAGAGACTGTCGAAAAAGACTTCGCTCAAAGTGTCCGTTTGAAGAATTCCGAAATTCTGACAAATCCGGAAGTGAAACTCGGACATTTGACCGTGCATCAAAAAGAGGAAGTGCAACAATTAATGCGGGAATATACGACCATCTTTCCGGACGTTCCAAAAAAGACTAATGCGTCTCATCATGACGTCATTGTAGGTGATGCGTCACCTATCAAACAGCATCCCTATCGGTTAAACCCGATAAAGCTTCAATACATGCGGAAAGAAATTCAATACATGCTTGAAAATGACATTATTGAACCCAGCAATAGTGATTGGAGTTCCCCATGTATTCTTGTTCCGAAGCCAGACGGAACTTACCGATTGTGTACGGACTTTAGAAAAGTCAATTCAATCACCAAAACTGACTCTTATCCGATCCCACGAATCGATGACTGTATAGATAAAATTGGCAGTGCAAAATTTGTCAGTAAATTTGACTTGCTTAAAGGCTATTGGCAGGTCCCGCTTACCGAGAGAGCCAGAGAAATATCGGCATTTGCGACTCCAGATGGGCTATACCAATATAAAGTAATGCCCTTTGGTATGAAAAACGCACCAGCCACATTCCAGAGGATGATTCATTCGCTCCTAAATCATCTCGAAGGATGCGAGGCGTACATCGATGACGTCATCATCTACAGCGACACCTGGGATGATCATCTCCGAATCATGCGTACCTTCTTCAACATACTGGCGAAAGCAAACCTCACAGTGAACCTTGCGAAAAGTGAATTTTGTCATGCGACTGTAGAATATTTGGGTCACAAAGTAG
Source organism: Pinctada imbricata (assembly GCA_033119305.1). Taxonomy (NCBI): domain Eukaryota; kingdom Metazoa; phylum Mollusca; class Bivalvia; order Pterioida; family Pteriidae; genus Pinctada; species Pinctada imbricata. The sequence goes on along the minus strand of VSWD01000672.1, from coordinate 3,871 downwards.
GTCAAGGTTTTGTTACTCCTATCATGGCCAAGGTGGAAGCTATTTCAAAGTTCCCGATTCCTACCAATAAGAAAGAGATAATGAGATTTTTAGGAATGGCAGGATTTTACAGAAAATTTTGTCCAAATTTCTCGTCAGTTGTTGGTCCACTTACCAATTTGTTACAAAAGAGAGTGAATTTTGCATGGACCAATGACTGTGACGAATCTTTTAAGAAAATCAAATGTGTTCTTATGAAAAGTCCTGTCCTGTCAGCTCCAAATTTTGATAAGCAATTTAAGCTTACTGTTGATGCCAGTGACGTAGGAATCGGGGCTGCTTTGTTTCAAGAAAATGATGATGGTGTAGATAGAGTTGTTTGTTATTTTTCAAAGAAATTGACAAAATGTCAAAAGAATTACTCTACTATTGAAAAAGAGTGTCTTGCATTATTGTTAGCTTTACAACATTTTGATGTTTATTTGAATGTTACTTTACATCCCATTCTTGTGTTTACTGACCACAACCCTCTCACATTTTTGCACAAAATGTCAAACAAGAATCAAAGACTTACAAGGTGGAGTTTATTGTTGCAAGAGTACAATATTATTATTAACCATATCAAGGGTAAAGACAATGTGATTGCAGATGCACTATCGAGAGTTTCATGAGTGATTTTTGCAGAATTTACCAGCTAAGTTTTCATTGACATTCAAACTTTTTTTAAGGGGGGAGGTGTTGTGGGTCATGTATTATTTCAGTTTTACTTTATGTCTAGGTACACATGTACTTAGTCATGTTGTATTATGATTTCATAATAATTCTTTCTAGATTTTACTATGTCATGTTTATTTCATTAGAGAATATTCCAGTATGTTCTTTGTTACATCATTATCATCACATGACTGTGATTTCTAGAATTTACTCTATTGTTAATCATGTGTAATGAGTCATTGTTCTAGAAGCTTCTGGTTAATTCATTGTTCTTAAGTATAAATACCTCTGAGGAACTGTGTTAAGGTGACATTCGTACACATTCGTAGACACGATTCATTCATCTATTCTGATATACTGGGACACTTTATTTGTTGAGACTTTAATCCATTTAACAACGTTTGGACGGGCCGTTTGGACACCGATCTTTCGAGAACGTTTGTGATTACCGGAAACCATACATTCGATAGACTTTGTGGACCGTAACGGACACTTTGATCCGGACATTGTATTGTAAGTTGTAATCATTTGAAATATATATATTTTGTACATAATTAAACTTGTAAATTTATATTCTGTCTTTGTCTGATTTTTGCTGGCGTTTTGGGGGTATTCTGGCCCATAACATGGTATACAACTGATCTGCTCAAAAGTGTCTTATTCTTCTCGCAATTTGTGCTTTTCATTTTCAATTTATTGATCAATTATCACTAGTTAATGATTGGTAACACAACTGACATGATATGATGATTCACAATATTTTTTAATGCAGACTATGTTAACCTTATAGTATAACATAAGAAAAAAATGAAGACAAGTTAGCTTCCAAAATTTGTAAATACACTATTTTCTTTGTTTTTCTGATAAAATCAGTCACATTGATATTAGTCAATATCCATTTCAGTTCAATATCACATGCACCAATATCAACAAATGTTCACATAATGAACAGTAAAGTAAAATGGAGTCTATATCATTTGTACACTCTAATAACGTTTATGAAACTAGCTTTTCGGTATCACAGAATATTCTTTTTCATTATTTGCTGATTTGCATGCATAAGTTCAATGATAGAGACTTGAAACAATCGCTTTTTGATGGAATATCTAAAGCAAACATAAAGCTATATGACAAAGCAGGCTAATTCCATCAATGTATTACTCAATTATTTTTAAACATCTATAAGTAAAAAAAAAAGTCAGAAAATGAGTGTTAAGCTGGGCTAAATAACAAAAAAATATTCAAAAAAACCTCCAGAATTTTAATTAGAATTACAAATACAATATCATGGTTGATATGGATCTATAAGACTGCTTATTTTGAAATAATTCAAGCTTGCATTGTCTGTGTTACAGGTTTTTGGTACACTTAAATGTTCATGAATTTTGTTTCCAAAAAAATTAGAGCAGTCTTATTAACAATCTTATTGCCTAATTATTCTTAAATATTCTTATCTATTTTGAAGAAAATCTGAAAATAGAAGTAATTCTGATTACATAAAGTGATATTTAGATTGTAAAAAGAATATATACATTTGTATTCAGTTGAAAATTGCTAACGTTTTCTTCAGCTTCTTATCACCTTATGGTACTATTTTCCTATTACTTTTGTCTCTGTTCTGTTGAGATGATAAGTACATTCTTAATTTCTTCCGTTTTGTATAATCTAAACATCATTTTATGGGGATAATCTAAGATAATATCAACTGAAGTTGTGAACAGTATGATGCATATCATCATAAAATGTCATTTGTGTTACAGTCTGTCAATTGTGTTACCATGAATCATCACTACTATACTTAAAATGCTGATCAAGAGTTCCAAACAGATTAAATAGTTTTAGAATAATGTCAGATTAAAATGACTAGCATTTGATTTCCCTTTCATCTTAAAATAAACTCCATTTTGCTTATATAAATCTGTATTTGTCATTTGTGTTACCATTTTGTCCATCGTGTTACTGCTTAGTCATTTGTGTTACCTTCAATATTTTTGAGGGGAAATTAATGAAGTAGTGCATATATCCTTTTAAGATTACATTTAGAAATTTTGTTTTCTCGCAAATAATTAAGTACATGAAAGAAGTTAGGAATTTCATATTTATATTATCTTAAATGATGATTTCCAATCATCCAAAAACTAACTTTTCGTAAACTATACTATATGTTACCATTTATCTTGAGAAAACGGCATCATATCATAAATTTTCCTCAAGAGGCTGTTAAAATCTATATATTTTTAGAGAAAAAAACATAGAATAAATTCTAAAAATAATTCTTGTAATTTTTATGACAATATTTTGTTTGGTAACACAATGGACATTTCAAATCAATGCCAAGTATGTAATGACCTCCATCTCAATATCAAAACAACTTTAAGCTCTCATATTCTAGAATTTATCCCTTTGGATGTTTACAAATTGATATTAGAAAGAAAATTCATTGAAATCAAAAATCAATTTCTCAGATTTATGGTTTGCAAAATATGCACTTTTTTTGATATTGTGCCATATAGATTCCTGGTGAAAAAAGCTTTTCAATTGATATAATGACTTTTGACTAAGTGACTTTGACATACTTTTGAATGATAAGGGATAGGGACTTGATGTTTCACATGTAGTTCTAATGTTCATGACCATAGCTTTTTTTCGGGTCCGTAGAATCACAGAAAACACTGGAAACAACCAACTAAACACAGAAAACACTCTATAAACAACAGAAAACACCTTCCAAATGTCAAGAAACACCCATTTTTTGAAAGATATACAAACAGTAGACATTTTGTCCAAGTTTCAATGAAATTGGTTAACATTTTAGTGAACTATGGCCATTTTTAGGTGATCTTATAAGTTGTTTTGAAGTGCGTCGCGGCGGCCATGTTTGTTTACCTGTTTTTCACCTTTGATGTATTGTGTTTAAGTATGTATAATAGAAATACATAAAGAAATGTTATGTTTCATTAATTTATTATCTAAATTCATCATATATCATACAGAGATAACTTGAGATAATCAATGTCTGCAGTATGCATATCTTTCAAAAAATGGGACATTTGGAAGGTGTTTTCTGTTGCTCTGGATACGAACGTTCTTTTCTTGAATGGCATATGATGCCTATAATCTATTTACTTAAAATGATACTCAACAGATTTTTTATACTTAGTTTATGATACATGTACAC
>VSWD01000668.1:0-11288 GCA_033119305.1 Pinctada imbricata | reverse complement strand
TAAAGGACAATTATAATATAATAAAGCCTGTGTTTGTGAAACACGAATGCCCCCGGTGGCATCTTTGTTAGTATGAACACTATTTTCTGTTAAGTACATGTATGTGAGGTCACTGGGTTTAAAGGTCAAAGGTCAAGGTCACGAGGTCAAAAATTTTGGTATCAATGGAAAGGTCTTGTCACAGGGAATACACATATGAAATATGAAAGCCCTATCACTTACCATTCAAAAGTTATGCCAAATGTTAAAGTTTTTGAAAAGTAGGTCAAAGGTCAAGGTCAAGGTCATGAGGTCAAAAATTTTGGTATCAATCGAAAGGTCTTGTCACAAGGAATACATATGTGAAATATGAAAGCCCTATCTCTTCCCATTCAAAAGTTATGCCCAATGTTAAAGTTTTTGAAAAGTAGGTCAAAGGTCAAGGTCAAGGTCACGAGGTCAAAAATTTTGGTATCAATGGAAAGGTCTTGTCACAAGGAATACACATGTGAAATATGAAAGCCCTATCACTTCCCATTCAAAAGTTATGTCCAATGTTAAAGTTTTTCGGACAAACAGACAGACAAACAGACAAACAGACAAACAGACGGACAGGCCAAAAACTATATGCCCCCGAATCTTTGATTCCGGGGGCATAAAAATTTCATTTAGAGGGAGCAAAGTTCTGCCCTGGACAGGTTTTACCCATACAGTCTATCAATAAAGCCTGTGTTTGTGAAACACGAATGCCCCCGGTGGCATCATTGTTAGTATAAACCTCATTTTCTGTTAAGTATGTCACAGTGAAAGGTCAAGTTCAACAATTTTGGTATCAATGGAAAGGTCTTGTCACAAGGAATACACATGTGAAATATGAGAGTCCTATCACTTACCATTCAAAAATTATGCCCAATGTTAAAGTTTTTAAAAATTAGGTCAAAAGGTGAAGGTCAAGGTCACGAGGTCAAAACTTTTGGTATCAATGGAAAGTCTTGTTGCAAGGAATACAAATGTGAAATATGAAAGCCCTTTCACTCACCATTCAAAAGTTATGCCTAATGTTTAAGTTTTTGAAAAGTAGGTCAAAGGTCAAGGTCACGAGGTCAAAACTTTTGGTATCAATGGAAAGGTCTTGTCGCAAGGAACACACTTGTGAAATATGAAAGCCCTATCACTTACCATTCAAAAGTTATGCCCAATGTTCAAGTTTTTGAAAAGTAGGTCAAAGGTCAAGGTCACGAGGTCAAAAATTTGGTATCAATGGAAAGGTCTTGTCACAAGGAATACACATGTGAAATATGAAAGCCCTATCACTTACCATTCAAAAGTTATGCCCAATGTTCAAGTTTTTAAAAAGTAGGTCAAAGGTCAAGGTCACGAGGTCAAAATTTTGGTATCAATGGAAAGGTCTTGTCACAAGGAACACACATGTGAAATATGAAAGCTCTATCACCTTCCATTCAAAAGTTATGCCCAATGTTTAAGTTTTTGAAAAGTAGGTCAAAGGTCAAGGTCAAGGTCACAAGGTCAAAAATTTTGATATCAATGAAAAGGTCATGTCACAAGGAATACACATGTGAAATATGAAAGTTCTATCACCTTCCTTTCAAAAGTTATGCCCAATGTTAAAGTTTTTGAAAAGTAGGTCAAAGGTCAAGGTGAAGGTCACGAGGTCAAAAATTTTGGTATCAATGGAAAGGTCTTGTCACAAGGAACACACATGTGAAATATCAAAGCTCTATCACCTTCCATTCAAAAGTTATGCCCAATGTTAAAGTTTTTGAAAAGTAGGTCAAAGGTCAAAGCCAAGGTCACAAGGTCAAAAATTTTGATATCAATGGAAAGGTCTTGTCACAAGGAATACACATGTGAAATATGAAAGTTCTATCACCTTCCATTCAAAAGTTATGCCCAATGTTAAAGTTTTTTCGGACAAACAGACAAACAGACAGACAAACAGACGGACAGGCCAAAAACTATATGCCCCCGAATCTGTGATTCCGGGGGCATAAAAAGTATATTCTGACCTTGACACATCAGTAACAGTTCCGTGAAATCTCCTTAAAATCCAGGCAGAGGGGAGGGAGTTAAATGTATACAGTGGACTTAAGAAATGAATCTGATATTTTTTCTGTTGATGCAGGTATCACCCGAAAAATTGGACACAAAACTTTTGCATCAGCACGCTACTCGCATTGGTGCAGTTTTCTGTCCAATTTTTCGGGTGATACCTGCATCAACAGAAAAAATATCAGATTCATTTCTTATCATTTAATTATCATCTATTTACGGAAAACAGACTGCTTTTTTGGATCTAAAAACAATCAATCACCGCACTATATTTCATAAGTCGGAGGGTTTCGCAGTGATACGTCTGCAAAAACAAGTTATGGCAGTCGCCATGATTCAAACAGCGAACAATCGTCTCTCTTTATCTTTGGAATAAGACCAGTTTGAGCAAATTCTACATGTACAGTTAATTTTTGAGTAAGTAGAAAAGAAATGGTACCCTTCAAATGATAGCAAACATCAACAAATTGTATTTTCAGCAACAAGTTCATTCGAGTTTGAGGGAATCCCCAGTTCTAAAAATAGTGCTATAGATAGACTTCCGTGAAAAATTGTGTTGATCGATGTGTCAACAAAAATTTCTCAGCCAATAAGAATCTTCGTTTCTTAAAAATGACAATGGAAATTAAATGATAAGATTTTACCTATCAAGTTTATTGTGACCTTGACCTTTGACTGTGGTTCATATCATGACACCACATTGAGTCCTAAGTAACAATTCTGTGAAGGATTATTGAAATCAATGCAGAGTTATTGTTGTAATTGTAAAATTATTAGATTACACGTGACTGTAATAGAGGATTGTCATCTTGTCTTTGTAGTGGATACCAAGGGAAATAACTCAGCTAGGTCCCATTCCAATATTGGTGGCATCAACATTTGACTAATAAATGTCGACTGAATATTTAATAGTTAAACATAGGGTAATCAAAGATTACATAGCTCGCCGTAGCAGGTTTTTGTCAAAAATCAAAGAACTTCCAAAGTACAAAAAGTATTGTCAGGAGGATTCTATCCATCTAATGTTAGTCTCATCCCTTAGAGAGCTAAAGAAACAGCCAAAGTATGAGTAATTAAAAAGTAGGTTAATGGTTATGGTCAAAGTCCAAGGTCAACGTCACTGGGTCAAAGTTCATGGTCTCAAATAAAAGGTCCCATCACAAGGAATCTACATGTGAAATATCAATGCCCTACCCCTTATCATTGAGGAGATATAGCCCAGGTTTAAGTTTTCGAAAAGTAGGTCAAAGTCCAAGGTCAAGGTCACTAGGTCAAAGGTCATGGTCTCAAATGAAAGGTCTCGTCACAAGGTATCTACATGTGAAATATGAAAGCCCTACCCCCAGGCTTTCTACTCTACCTTAATGAAAAAGTAGGAAAAAAGTAGGAGTAGTCAATGAAAAAAAGTAGGAGAAAAATAGGAAAAAGTAGGAATTAATAGGGAAAAAGAAGGAAATTTTCCATCACTTTTAGCGACATTTTTTCAGTAAGTATGACACACAAATCACAGTAAGCAATGATTGTAGACTGGTAATGTTCATCTTTGAGGATATCACACAGAGAAGTAAGGACAGATTGATTTTTCATGTAAAATATACAGAATGGGCGAGCAAAGCGAGCCCAAAATTTTTTTAAAACCTTTGAATCAGATGTCGACGACAAGTGAAGCAAGTAATCTTTTACTTTTGAGATGAAAAAGTAGGAATAGTAGGAGGTTTTGAAGAAAAAGTAGGAAAAAATAGGATCAAAATAAACAAGAGCCCCAGGGGGCACAACGCTCACCTGATACCCATGCACGCTCTAACTGACATACTGACATTGAATACTGATAGTGCCAGTACCAGGATTTTAGCCCACAACCTTTCTAAAAAGATTTTTGCCGGATGCAGAGAAGTGTTTTTTTTTTCAGACAACCTTTAAAGGTACAAAAAAGAAAAAAAAGAAAAAAATTTCAAAACAATAACTTTTTTACTGATTTGAAAAAAAACGGATAAAGTGGTCCAACGTCATATGCCCAGCTAGTATAGTTCAATTATGCAACATCAAAAATAAAATCATATTGTAAAATTCCACATAAATGTGCAGCAGAAAAAAGAATAAAACAATGAAATGATTTCACAAATTAAGTTTATTTAAAATTGAACACAAAACCTTTCATTATTGATAGCTAGCATGCCAGAAATTATAAAGCCTGTGTTTGTGAAACGAGAATGCCCCCGGCGGCATCTTTGTTAGTATAAACACCATTTTCTGTTAAGTATGTGAGAGGTCAGGGTCAGCGTAATATTGGTATCAATGGAAAGATCTTGTCACAAGGAATACACATGTACAATATGAAAGCCCTATCACTATAACCATTCAATAGTTATGCCCAATGTTAAAGTTTCTGAGAAGTACGTGAAACGTCAAGGTTATGGTCATGAGGTCAAAAATTTTGGTAAATACACATGTGAAATATGAAACCTCTATCACCAGCTTCCATTCAAAAGTTATGCCCAATGTTAAAGTTTTTTGGAAAACAGACAGACAAACAGACAGACGGACAGGCCAAAAACTTTATGCTCCCGAATCTTATATTCCAGGGGCATAAAAAACAAAGATTTTTCGGTTTTGCCTTTATTCACTAAAATCTATGAATTATGCTTTTGAATAGTATTGATTTCATCTCAAATACATGAAACGTACAGTTAAAATCGTTTGATCCAATATTCAACAATTCAAGTGAGTTGTGCAGAAATTGTGCCAGTTTGTTTTCCAAAAAAGCAGTGTATGTTGTATCAAACCTCATGACCCAGTGAAGCCACTTGAACAAATAATTTTCAGTAAATATGCTGAAATGCGACGCTTCTTGCCTATGCATATTTCAACAGGCGAGAAGGAGCGTCGCATTTCAGCATACGCTGTTCAACAACTCAAGTGGTTTCTCTAAGGTTTCGCAGTTTGAAACAAATTAAAAGGCCCATGAAATTGTTAAGCTTGTCCAACTAGCAGACCTACGATATCGTTATTTACTGTTAACTAATTGTTTTACCTCATCATAGGTCTGTTACACGGGCAAGTTGTTAGCGGAGAGAGTTCATGAAATGTATCGGTTGCATTGGATTTTCCGACAAGAAGTTATTTGGTCTGATAAAAACTCATTATGTATCTATTATTTGAACAGATAAAAATTCCCAAATGTCTTAACACAGGATCCTGTCGCTTTATGAGAGAAAATGTTTTATTATTCACAACCTCAGGCCTCTGTATTCCTCTTAGAAATATTATACATACAAGATGACGAACACAGTGGCTTAAGGTTGTGAATAATAATTTATTTTCTCTATTAAAACAACAGCTTCTGTGGTCCAACATTTCATTGGAAGATTTCAGGAACTCTGAACGGAATTATTTATTTTCAAGAATTTCAGATATTAAATGTCCTATGCATTCTCAAAATCCAGAGGAAGAGATTACTCATTAGACGTTTCTTCAAGAAATCAGTCCGTAAATTACTTCATCTAAGAGAGTCTAAGACAGAGGAAATTCGAGCAAACTTTATACATAATAACAAGTATATGCAAGTGTTCCAAGTACATGAATGATAACCATTATGAACGTTGTTCATAGCTCAAACCATACTCGCTCCTTTAACATACCTACATGTAATTCCGTCATCAGGAAGAACTCATTCTTCATACGTACAGTCACAGAGTGGAACGAACTGGATAACCATCAAGTGCTGTCAAGGACTGTGGAAGGCTTTAGATTCAGCCTGAAGCGCGATTAAGTAAGTTTATGCGCTCTCTCATTCCGTTGATCACAAGCCAGTATTGGTAATTCAACGTACCCATACAGATACAGATACAGATTATGAAAGTGTTCCAATTATAAAAATCTATTCCGTTTGCACTGTATCTCCTGAAATATATCGCAGTACTGCTTTGCGGTTTGTATTGCAATGAAGCGCCTAGCGGAATACGATGCGCCTTGGGGACGAAGATGAATGAATGCGTATCTAGGTCATTGTCCTGTCAAATAGTTCCGATTATTTTCTTATTATTTTCAACAATTGGTGGAAAATACACACAATGTTTATCTTGAATTGTCTTCTCCGTGATTGTTTACTAGACAGATGAAATAAAATTTTGAATATAGTTTTAAAGTGTGTGAGACATCTACATGTGTGGAAGAATACGTGTGAAAATGGGTCCTCAGATCATAAAATTCGAATAATTCCGGTCCGGAACCAGGTGCATGGCTTTGAAAAATATTTAAAAAGTTGTGTACTTTTAATCATTACGGCATTTTTTTTTTTTTTTGTGATTCAAATAAAATTTCTTCATTTAAAAGTAGTATCAATGTGTATAACCCGGTGCGATTTGAGAATTTCTTTTCTTTTTTGGTAAGAAACATACATTATACCTATGTACAATCTTAAAAAATATTCCTTAAAAATCCAAAAGTGGATATCTGGACAAAATTCTTTCACTTGTAGGGTACCATGCATGAGTACCTCATACCTACAAATTGTCATGACAATCTGAAGAGTGGTTATAGAAAAGAAGCAGAAAATGTATGAAAATCACCCCCCCCCCCCCCCTTCCTTTTTACATAAGAAAAAAATTCATAAAAAATCAAAAAAATAAAATTTAAGCATAAAATACATATCAAAGCATTAAGTAAGTTAAATATGATAAATATGTAGTAAATGAGTGTGTAAAATCATACACTTATTGAGTTATTTAAAGAAAAAGTGCAAAAATGTGCATTTCTGACTAAGTCCGAAAAGACGTCAAAAACGCGTCAAAAATTAGTTGTCGGATTTTAACAAAATGAACAAACTTGAATCATACATCCTTCTAGATCACATAGATACAATTAGTTTTTCAATCCATTCAGTGGAACTGGAGAAGAAGATTTTTGAAGAGGGGTACCCTCCGGGGCCTATTTGACCCCGCCCTGGATCCACCCCTGAAGGGATCGAGCCGAAATGAACAAACTTGGTAGAGGACCTTTAGTACTTCATGCATACCAAGTTTCATCAAAATCCCTTCAGCCGTTCTTGAGAAGAAGTTGAAAATGTTAAAAGTTTAAGACGGACGGACGGACGGACGACGGACGACGGACGCCAGACGCCACACTATGACAATAGCTCACTTGAGCCTTTGGCTCAGGTGAGCTAAAAAGCAGGAAAAGTAGGAAATAGTAGGAAAAAGTAGGAACAGTAGAAAGCCTGTACCCCTTATAGTTGTAGAGATATAGCACAGGTTAAAGTTTTTGTTATAGTTGTAGAGATATAGCACAGGTTAAAGTTTTTGAAAAGTAAGTCAAAGTCCAAGGTCACTAGGTCAAAGGTCATGGTCTCAAATGAAAGGTCTCGTCACAAGGAATGTAATGTGAAATATGAAAGCACTACTCCTTATGGTTGAAAAGATATAGCCCAGGTTCAAGTTTTTGAAAAGTAAGTTAAAGTCAAAGGTCAAAGGTCATGGTCTCAAATGAAAGATCTCTTCACAAGGTATCTTCATTTGAAATATAAAAGCCTTAACCCTTATGGTTGAAGAGATATAGCCCAGGTTAAAGTTTCTGAAAAGTAGGTCAAAGTCCAAGGTCAAGGTCACTACTGTCCTGTTCACTAAATCCAGAGCACCCTGTTTTGGCGATTTATTCTGTCATCTGCAGAATTTACCTATGAGTTATAGTTTCCGAGAATTGACCTCCTTTAGTCGTAACTGGATATTAACTTCAACTCATCCTAACAGCTGCCTGCAAACCACAATATGAGAAATAAAATGTCTACGGGAAATTCCCATGTTAATTCAAAGCGGTCGCCATATTGTTCTCCGTGTCAACAATAGTAAACAGTGACGTCAAAGGTCCCGACGTCACGCATTTTCAGCAATTTTACTATAGAAAATCCCCGTAGACTTTTTATTTTCCGTCCTATTTCTGACTTAATTGACGTACAACCAAAACAATGGTATTTTCTGTTACGACTAAAGGAGTACAGTAAAATTGATATCTTTTTGGAAGTTGGCAGTATCATATTACAGAGAAAACCGGGAAAACAGGGTGCTCTGGATTTAGTGAAAAGGACAGTAGGTCAAAGGTGATGGTCTCAAATGAAAGGTCTCGTCACAAGGTATCTGCATGTGAAATATGAAAGCCCTACCCCTTTTGGTTGAAGAGATATAGTCCAGGTTAAAGTTTTTGAAAAGTAGGTCAAAGTCCAGGGTCAAGGTCACTAGGTCAAAGGTCATGGTCTCAAATGAAAGGTCTTGTCACAAGGTATCTACATGTGAAATATAAAAGCCCTACCTATTTTTGTTGAAGAGATATAGCCCAGGTTAAAGTTTTTGAAAAGGTCAAAGTCCAAGGTCAAGGTCACAAGGTCAAATGTCATGGTCTCAAATGAAAGGTCCCGTCACAAGGTATCTACATGTGAAATATGAAAGCCCTATCCCTTATGGTTGAAGAGATATAGCCCAGGTTAAAGTTTTGTCAGTGGATGACGACAACGACGACGACGTCGAGGGTATGACATTAGCTCTTTGGACTTTCGTCCCGGCGAGCTAAAAATTGTAAGAAATGAGTAGAAAATCAATCTTGACAAGTTCATATCCATGTTCTATTTGCAGATTACTGTATCTTTCTGTTTGATAAAAATGCATCAAAACGTCTGAAAATATTACTGCAACATTACACGGGTCCTTGAATTTTAAATCTCGATCTTGCTGCCAAATATTTGTATCACATTTCTAATCTTAAGGTCAAACAAGGAAAGTAAATCTGAATCATGAAAACATGTTTATTTAAGAAATATCAATTAGCTAGCCATGATTTGTTGTTCAGTAATTCCCCGAGTCGCAATCAATAGGGCTGTCATGATACACTAAGCTCACGATACGATACGTATCACGATATTTACTCACATCATTTTTAATGTAGTTATGTAGGCATTACTGTAATTCGTCAGATATTTCATTAAAACAAGTTTAACAACAACAAATTAAGATCATTCATTGAGAAATATTGTATTGACTAGAAAACTGGGGAAAAAAGTACAAAACGCAGCAATATATAACAATATCAGCAGTGATCGGGGAGGCAAACTTGCTCGATTAGACTATATATGGTCCCATCTACTTGGACTTCAATGGGCCATTCTTAAAATCAATGGACCATTCCAAAAATGATCAATTTTCGAAAAGCTTTGCTTACAATGTATGTATAATACATCAGATGTTAGCACAGTTTAGTCGTGAAATTCTGAACTTTACCATTTCCAATGAATAATTTATAGACGTATCACAGAACAACCAATATCAAACTTTCAGCCACCTAATAGTATCCTGTATTTTTTGTATCCACATATGGGCAGCTTCGTACGTTTACATCGATAAGATATGTGAGTGGACCTTGGAGATTCAAATCTCAGGCGCAGAACGAGAATAAAAATAGTTGCCAGAGTCACCTAATGCTCGACTGCATAGCATAATATCTCTCATGACAGCCAATTTATTTAAACTCCCTTTCTCAGGCAACAACATATATCAAGTCACATAAAAAATTTAAAGTTTTAAATTTAAAGCAAAATCATTGAAGCAGAAAAAGTAGGTCAAGGTCAGATTTCAATAGTCTAACCCAAGATGCATCCAATATGCAAGTCTGGTGCATGTACCACTTATAGTTTGCTCAATATTGGCAATTTAAAGCAAAATCACTGAAGCAGAAAAAGTAGGTCAAGGTCAGATTTCAATAGTCAAACCCAAGATGCATCCAATATGCAAGTCTGGTGCATGTAGCACTTATAGTTAGCTCAATATTGCCAATTTAAAGCAAAATCACTGAAGAGGAAAAAGTAGGTCAAGGTCATATTTCAATAGTCTAACCCAAGATGCATCCAATATGCAAGTCTGGCGCATGTAGCACTTACACTTTTCTCAATATTGGCTTTTAAAGGTAAAATAATTCAAGCGGAAAAAGTAGGTCAAGGTCATTTTATGAAAGTTTGATCAAAGATACATCCAATATGCAAGTTTGGTACATGTAGCACTTATACTTTGCTCAATATTGGCTTTTAAAGGCAAAATCATTCAAGCGGAAAAAAGTAGGTCAAGGTCATTTTTTGAAAGTTTGATCAAAGATACATCAAATATATAAGTTTGGTACATGTAGCACTTATACTTTGCTCAATATTGGCTTTTAAAGACTTCATTGCTATCTTAACATTTACCTTATCATCTCAACATTTGCCTTATCATTTGAAATAATTTTAAAAATCCCAACCCCAGGGGCTATATCCTCATCTGGATATATTAAATGATGTATAATTAAACATTTGCAACAAAAAAAAACCAACAGAATATGAATATAGGAAAGGTAAATGTGTAATCTTAACATTTACCTTATCATCTAGTTCGGACGACGCCGACGCGGACGCCGACGCAGGGGGTATTACAATAGCTCTTTTGCACTAAAGTGCAGTCGAGCTAAAAAAGAATGTCAGAGAAAAATCAATATTGTATAATAATTCGGGTGAACAGAGCAGAAGAATTTTGTGCTTCTGACCAGCCATGTACAGTAAGCTGTGATCTACACGTTACTATCTACGTTACAACGTAAATACGAGTACAGAACTTTTAGATAGATTTGGAAACCAAACATGGATGGGCATCGTAGAATAATGCGCACCAGGGCCTAGCGAGTTGTAGATATTATGGGCCATTTTTTATCAGATTGGGACTATGTCGCAGGGCGTGTGGCCTTCCTAATCGCTGAATATAACGATATAATAATAAATGCAACAGGTTAAAGTTATCTTTGATGACTCGGCGTCAAGCGTACTTCGCCATGTTGATTTTTTAAAGATAAAACTTAATCCTGAAAATAAACCGTAAATCAACAATAGGGCCTCTTCTTGTATCATGTATCGAACCGTCATCAAAAACTGTGGTGAATCGAGAACCGCGGTGAATCGTGACAGCCCTACCAATCAAATTACCACCGAGCCGTGAAGCAGTGAGATGATAATTTGATTTGTCCATCCATGCGACAAGGGAAATTACTGGAAAACAAATCACAGCTAGCTAGTTGTTATTTCTATTCTAATATTGTTCTGCACGAGGTCTATAGCATGAGAATGGGGGAAGCTTAGCGAACTGGAAGTTTGTTGGAGATTTTACACCAGGCAAGTTCTATAGTACATATTGGGAGAAAATTTCAAGTCATGTTAAAATTGCTTATAGTTTTCCTCA
>VSWD01000664.1:0-11833 GCA_033119305.1 Pinctada imbricata | reverse complement strand
TATCATGGAACGCCACAGCTGCCTTATGACAGCGATAGCTATATCATAAAGGCATTTCGCTATACTACTCTGTCAATTGATATATCACTAAGGCGATTCATTACACTATAAGACGTATTGATATAACAAAACCATTTTTCATATATTAAGGCATTTCGCTATACTCTGTCAGTTTGCTATATCACTAAGGCGATTCACTACACTATAAGGTACGTATTGATATAACAGGAAGCCATTTTTTCTATATCATAAAGGCATTTCGCTATACTACTCTGTCAATTTGATATATCACTAAGGCGATTCACTACACTATAAGGACGTATTGATATAACAGAAAGCCATTTTTCTATATCATTAAGGCATTTCGCTATACTACTCTGTCAGTTTGCTATATCACTAAGGCGATTCACTACACTATAAGGACGTATTGATATAACAGGAAGCCATTTTTCTATATCATAAAGGCATTTCGCTATACTACTCTGTCAATTTGATATATCACTAAGGCGATTCACTACACTATAAGGACGTATTGATATAACAGAAAGCCATTTTTCTATATCATTAAGGCATTTCGCTATACTACTCTGTCAATTTGCTATATCACTAAGGCGATTCACTATACTATAAGGACGTATTGATATAACATGAAACCAATTTGCTATATCATTACGGCACATCGCTATACTACTCTGTCAGTTTGATATATCACTAAGGCAATTCACTATACTATAAAGACGTATTGATATAACAGGAAGCCATTTTTCTATATCATAAAGGCACTTCGCTATACTACTCTGTCAGTTTGATATATCACTAAGGCAATTCACTATACTATAAAGACGTATTGATATAACAGGAAGCCATTTTTCTATATCATAAAGGCACTTCGCTATACTACTCTGTCAATTTGCTATATCACTAAGGCGATTCACTACACTATAAGGACGTATTTATATAACATGAAGCCATTTTTCTATATCATAAAGGCACATCGCTATACTACTCTGTCAATTTGCTATATCACTAAGGCGATTCACTACACTATAAAGACGTATTGATATAACAGGAAGCCATTTTTCTATATCATTAAGGCATTTCGCTATATTACTCTGTCAATTTGCTATATCACTAAGGCGATTCACCACACTATAAAGACGTATTGGTATAACAGTGCTTCATATTACAAATCGGAAATCCCGCGAGAACTGATGAGACAATGTTAACATGGCAGACGACATCAGTAAAACCGCGTTAGAAGAAATTGGTTTACATTCATTAATTTCTCGTTTTGAGGAGGAGAGGGTCGACAGTCAAGTGCTGTTGACCCTGAGTGACGGGGAATTGAAGAGGCTGGGTGTCGACACAATCGGCGACAAATACAGGTATGGCTGGCGCAGAACCTAGACTTCCATGTTTAAAAAAATAGATTTTTGTGGTTGTAATTTTTATTGTATGTGAATACAACTTACATTCGTTATGTTGTGGATAAAAATCAAGTGAGTTTCGGTAAAACATAATATATTCGGTATACGATTGCATTTTAAAGGATTAAAGGAGCCGGAGTGAACGGGATCGCGCGGGATAAATAACCTCGTCATAGGTGGAACAAATTATTCTAGTACAGAGGAAACGGAATTTTTACTGTTCCGTTATGTGTATTTGAAAACTTTATCAGAAAAATGAGATCAAATACGGGGGGCACATTTAGTTGGACAAAGGATCAGATTTTTTTCCTGAAATGTGCCCCCCCCCCCCCCCAAGTTATATGATCTCATATAAATGACAACACTAGAATTTTACAACATTTAATGTCAGCTAACTGCCGGCAAGCTTTTTGTAAAAGCTAATACTTGTATTTCGCATACGTACGAATTGATTGATGAGCTAGCAGATATATATTCTACTTTCGATTTGTGAGACTCGCATGCTGATTTCATGGTAAGCAACAAAAAGTCTTTACCAATGCTTGCTTGTTTCATGGAAAATATCTAACTCCGAGCTCCCTTCCGTAAGTAGGTAACCGATCGCTGGTAGCTGTTTGAGTAAATATATGAGAACATGACCATGAAAGGCTTAAGCGATCATATTATTTTTTTGAAACTGAAATTTGATCAGAGGAGTTGACTGTTCGATATCGAGCTCGAGTGAGTAAACACACTGCGGCATCGCAAACAACCCCTTCACATGCACATACATGCAGAGCTGGGGAAGAAGGGGGTGTTTGTGACGTTGCAGTACGTGTGTTTACTTAGTCAGGCTTTCTCACTGTTCCTACTATTTCCTTCTTTTTAGCTCACCTATCACCCTGTCAGCGTCTTTGCCCGCGTCCGCACTAGTATGTTAAGAAGTTTTATTTCTCTATTGCAAGGAAGTCCAAACTTGCACAGATGATGCATCTTTAAATATGTGTATATCATAAATCTAAATTCATACATGTATGAAGGTCATGACCTACATTTTCCGCTTGAGTGCACAAATTGTTAGTAAGATTTGGGTAGCAATGTTAAGAAGTTTTATTTCTCTATTATAAGTGCTAGGAAGGCCATAGCCTTGCAAAGATGGTGTGTCTTTATTATTAGATCACAAATCTACATACAAATCTAGGTCATTACCTACATTTTCTGCTTGAGTGCACATATTAGGAAGGGGTATCAATATGTTAAGAAGTTTTATTTTTCTAATATAAGTGGTAGGAAGGCCATACTTGCACAGATGATGCATCTTTATGAGTAGATCACAAATCTACGTTCAAATGTAGGTCATGACCTTCATTTTCCGCTTGAGTGCAAATGTTAAGAAGATTTGGGTATCAATGTTGAAAAGTTTTCCCTTACCAAAATAAAAGCTCTCTGGCATATGCTTGCCGCAAGGTTGCCGCAAATGCTTGCGGCAAAGTTGCCGCAAATGGATTTTTCGTATGTAAATTAGGCTTCTGGCGCATAGTTTGCGGCAAGCTTGCGGCAAAGTTCTGGCACAGTTCTGGCATACGATATTTCAATGCAAAATTGGTATAGGAATTGTTTGTATTTCTGGCACACTTGTGGCACAGTTGCGGCAAGGTTCTGGCACATACATTTCTGGTGCATTTCTGGCGCATACATTCCTGCATATTTAATGTGGTGCATAATATAGGTCAAGATTTAATCATTTAGAGATTATTTTTGAAGTACATATACTGGTATTGGTATTTTTCAGCATCATACAAATAATTGTACAAAATTTCCAAACTCAATTCATATCAATGTAATAATTTATTGATATTCTGCTTCAGGACTTGAAATACCATTAAATCATAAAACTTTAAATTTATTTATATATAATACAAACAAAGCACCAAAATTTACATTACAATTTTCAATTTTAGATTTGAATGTTGTTGTTTTTTCAATTTTCTTCATGAACTGTTGTTGGTTTTCATTCATTAATTCCACTTTAAGCACAGTAATTATCTGAGAATTAATTATTAAACTGTTGTCTAAAATATCCAACACATGACGATGCACTTTAAACCACAAAAGTCCTCTTCTTTTTGTCTTCCAAACATCTGACTCAGAGTGCATTATCCAACCTTCTGTATACAAATCTGCATGCATAAGGAATATTGACCTTATCGATACACAGATGATCAATCCAATTCTTTATAGGCTTTATACTGTAAAAGCCAATGGAGTCGCCTTTTCCAAAGAAAGCGTGTATATGTTTATATAAATCATAATACGCAGAGCAGGCCTCCAATTCAACATGAAAAAAGTTTAGAATACTTGTCTCGTCAAGTCCACAGCATCTTGCAGCATGTCACTTGTAAGTTACACAAATTGAAAGATATTATAATTCCTCACAGCTAGTGTAGCTTGAATTCCTTCTTCCTCTCAAAGAGAATGGCAACTCCTACTAGGTGAACTGATCTACAATGTAAATATTCAGCTCTTCAGAATAGGAAATTAAGGGATTCTGCGTAGCAAACTTCTATCAGCACTATTTAAGTAAAAGTTTTAGTTCAAATTTCCTCTGATAGACAACATAAATGTTTGATTTGCATTTGGTTCATTTTTGGTTTGGTTATTTCTTTTTAATGAGTTAGAATGAAAGTCTCTTACCTTTGAGCATTTTAGAGGATAAGTTGTAATTGCTATGTCACTCCTATAAACCATATTACTTATAGCAGTCTGTTCATCCTGGGCATCTCTTTGTTCTCTTCAAAATGGGCGCACAGAGCAATTTCTGAAATCTGATTGACTGATTTAATCACCTGTGGACAAGTCATCCTATTTCTCTTTCATACTTACAACACTTCTGGCACACTTCTGGTATATACATGTATAAGAGTAATGGGTGAAATGAAAAGACTCTTTTCTGGTGCATCTGTGGCTCATAGTATTAGCAATCTAAGTCTATGCTGAGAAAGTAATATTTCTGGTACATTTCTGGCACACAATCCCAACTCAAAAATGTATGTGCCGCTATTGGCACACAGTGTGCCGCTACTGGTTTATACTGCGCCGCTAGCGGTTTTTGCTGCACAGTTCTGGCCCACAGTTGTGGTGCATGGATTTGTTTGCCGCAAGCTTGCCACAACCTTGCGGCAAGCTTGCGGCAAAGAATTCATTTTGGTAAGGGTTATTATAGTCCCTGCAAACAAAGTTTAGGGGGGTATATAGGAATCATACCCCCGCAAACAAAGTTTAGGGGGGTTTATAGGAATTACCTTGTCTGTCTGTCCGTCCGTCCAGTTTAGAAGTTTTGAAAGCAGATTTCTTTTATATTCTTAATGGTAGCTAGGCCTTTTATATTTCATACACACTTTCACCATAAATTGTACTACATTTTGGTACCATGACTTTTGACCCTGTGACCTTATGACCTTGACCTTCACCCTATACAACATTTTATGTTAAGATATTTTGAAAGCATATTTCTTTTATACAGTAGGCCTTTCATATTTCATAAACACATTCACCATAACAAGTACATTGTACTACATTTTGGTACCATGACTTTTGACCCTGTGACTTTGACCTTAACCCTGTGCAACATTTTATGTTAAGATGTTTTGAAAGCAGATTTCTTTTATACTGTAAATGGTAGGCCTTTCATATTTTTTTCTTTTCTTAAGAAAACCAGAAGTCTCTGACGAGACTGTAGCTAGATCTCCTAGTTGTTTTTTGTTTTAATTCACTCATTGACAAGTGAATTCATATATGATATATGATATGACCACATCTGTTTTCTAAGTTCCTCCGGGCCAGGAACTCAAACAAAATATCAGGTCCACAACTACAGTACAGACCCATCAATTGCCATCATGTTGCAAAAAGAATAGCATCTTCATTATATTTATAGCTAGATAGTACAAGATTTACATAGAGTTAAATAGGAGGAAATGACTGCACCCATTTTCTAAGTCCCTAAGGGACAGGGGCTCAAACAAAAGATCAGGTTTACAACTAGACCATAGACCAATCAAATTGCAAAAAGTATTAGATCTCCATCATTTATGGTGTCGGAGCAGTAGTGAGACCAAGATTACATAGAGTTGTATAGGAGAAAATGACAACACCCATTTTTAGCTCTACTGGTCTCAGACCAGTCGAGCTTATGCGATCACCCTTCGTCCGGCCGTCTGTCTGTCCGTCCGTCTGTCCGTAAACAATTCTTGTCCAGACACCTCCTCTGAAACTGTTAGAGATAGAAAGTTAATTCTTTTTGCATTTTACTTGGACCATGGTCTAGTTGTGCACCTGACATTTAGTTTCAGTCCCTGACCCCCAGGGTCTTAGAAATGGGTGTGGTCATTTTCTCCTATATAACTATGTAATCTTGTGCTTGCAATTCCTCTGACACTATAAATGATGGAGACTTAATTCTTTTTGCAATATGATGGGTCTGTAGTCTAGTTGTGCACCTGATATTTTGTTTGAGCCCCTGACCTCCAGGGTCTTAGAAATGGGTGTGGTCATTTTCTCCGATATAACTCTATGTAATCTTGTGCTCGCAACTCCTCTGATGCTATAAATGATGGAGACTTAATTCTTTTTGCAATGTGATGGGTCTGTGGTCTAGTTGTGCACCTGATATTTTGTTTGAGCCCCTGAACCCCATGGTCATAGAAATGGGTGTGGTCATTTTCTCCTATATAACTCTTGTAATCTTGTGCTCGCAACTCCTCTGACACTATAAATGATGGAGACTTAATTCTTTTTGCAATGTGATGGGTCTGTGGTCTGGTTGTGCTGATATTTTGTTTGAGCCCCTGACCCCCAGGGTCATAGAAATGGGTGTGGTCATTTTCTCCGATATAACTCTATGTAAGCTTGTGCTCACAACTCCTCTGACACTATTTATGATGGATACTAAATTCTTATTGCAATATTATGGGTCTGTGGTCTAGTTGTGCACCTGATATTATGTTTTAGCCCCTGACCCTTAGGGTCTCAGAAATGGGTGTGGTCATTTTCTCCTATATAAGTTAATGTAATCTTGTGCTTGCAACTCCTCTGACACTATAAATGATGTAGAATTAATTCTTTTTGCAATGATTGGTCTGTGGCATAGTTGTGCACCTGGTATTTTGTTTTAGCCCTATACCCCTGGCCCCAGGGTCTTTGAAAATGGGTGTGGTAATTTTTCCTATATAATTGTGCTCTCTACTCGTTTAAAGCTATTAATGATGGGGAGTTAATTCTTTATCCAATATTATGGATCTTTAGTCTTGATGTGTCATTGATAGTTCATTTGAGCTAGCAGCCCTTGGCCCCTAGGATCTTGGAAAATGGGTGTGACATTCTTTTTAGAAATACTTTATCTTGGATATTATGAATTATATGAGTGCTATTATAGTTGCAGTATAATGGATATGTAGTTTTGTCATGCTACTTATAATTTGTTAGAGCGCCTGCTCCCTATGGTCTTGGTTTAAAAAAAAGAATGGAAATTGATGTTTTAGAAAAAAACAACCAGGAGAGCTACAGTCTCGTCAGAGACTTCTGGTTTCATGACGTCATCCCTTGACGCGCACCCTTAACCCAGTGTCATATAATACTATCATAAGATACATACCTATCAAAGTATATATATGGTTAAAAAGAATGAATCTTACACTTTATCATGCTTACACAAGATTATACCTATAACTTAGAATAAGATGTAGAAATGTGCTGGACAAAGGGGAAAATAGAGAAAATTTGACGGTACGGCGGGGCAATTTCTATAGCGGAAACGACATTGTTCTGTAAATATTTGGGGAATAAAATTCATATCAAAGAAAGAGTGTATCTATATCAATAAAATATAAAAGTGAATTAGGGACTGACCGTGTAGTTAAGGAGAAATCAATATGACCATCAAAAACACTGAAAATCATGATGTCCCTGTTGGCGCCCCTTACTGTGGTAGACCCCTTTAATGAGCCCCAGCTCATTGCCTATTAACACGTGTTTCAGAAAATGAAAATTTCTCATAATCTTGCAAATATCTTACAGATTTTAATGATACCTCATAATATGCCATTATTTTAATTTTCATGCATACAGTATGAAGATCAAGGCTCAGCTCTTATTATTAAAATTATTGGCCGGGGCCAAATCAGGTTAGAGATTATGCAAAACTGTTTATTGAAACCCAATTGACGCTTGACCTTGATCCCAAGATAACTTTTCAAAAAATGTTGCTGAGGGGCAAATTTTTCATTGTTAATGGCATAAGGGAAAAGCCTATTAATTTTCAAGGTCATCATGTCATAGGTCAAAGGTCACAATAGACATCATTAGTAAAACCTTGTCCGGAGCATAACTCAATAATATTTCATTGAAATGTTCCTTAGGACCTTATTGTGTGTCATGACTTTGAACCAAGGACAAAGGTCAAGGTCGCAATTGACGCTTGATCTTGATCCCAAGGTAACTTTTCAAAAAATATTGCTGAGGGGCAAATTTTTCATTGTTAATGGCATAAGGGAAAAGCCTATTGATTTTCAAGGTCATAGGTCAAAAGTCAGGAAAAGGTCAAGCTCACAGACTTAAATTTGTCAAATTCATTGAGTAGACTCAAAAGGTGTCATTAGGCGACAGAAATTTAATTCTTAGTTTTATGGATCCGCCGACCCTAATTTTACCACAATTTGGAAAAAAATGAAATGAACTGATTGTACATTTTTTTTCTTCCGCTCATCCAAATTAAAGGTTTTAACTTTTCATTCTCACTTAATTTTTATCGTACAAGTCTTTAAGAGAATGTGCCTTTGAAAACATGATAAACAAGCTGAATTGATATCGTGATCGTGGCACAAAACATGAAATGTTGAAGTTTACTGATTTTTGTGTCGCCTGCGAAGCATAGCGACACTTAGGGATCACTTTGTCCGTTGTCCGTCTGTCCGTCTGTCCGTCCGTCCGTCTGTCTGTCTGTCACACTTTGGGTGTCACAGCCCATAACTTTTGATTGGTAAGTGATAGGGCTTTGATATTTCACATGTGTATTTCTTGTGACAAGACCTTCTTACACATACCATAATTTTTTACCTAATGACCTTGACCTAGAAATTTGACCTACTTTTCAAAAAAATTAAGAATGGATATATCTTTTGATTGGAAAGTGTTAGGACTTTGATATTTCACATGTGCAGTCCTTGTGGCAAGACCTTTCTACACATACCATAATTTTTGACCTTGTGACCTTGACCTGGATATTTGACCTACATTTGAAAAAAAGATAAGATTCGCTATATCTTTTGATTGGTAAGTGATAGGGCTTTGATATTTCACATGTGTATTCCTT
This sequence comes from Pinctada imbricata, assembly GCA_033119305.1. NCBI lineage: Eukaryota > Metazoa > Mollusca > Bivalvia > Pterioida > Pteriidae > Pinctada > Pinctada imbricata. Next base: position 3,058 of record VSWD01000664.1, on the reverse strand, counting down.
GTGACAAAACCTTCCTACACATACCATGGTTTTTGACCTATTGACCTTGACCTACATATTTGACCTACTTTTCACAAAAAAAAAGAATGGATATATCTAATGATTGGTAAGTGATAGGGCTTTGGTATTTCACATGTGTATTCCTTGTGACAAGACCTTCTTACACAGACCATAATTTTTGACCTAGTGACCTTGACCTAGAAATTTGACCTACTTTTCAAAAAAATTAAGAATGATTATATCTTTTGATTGGTAAGTGTTAGGACTTTGATATTTCACATGTGCAATCCTTGTGGCAAGACCTTTCTACACATACCATAATTTTTTACCTTGTGTCCTTGCCCTAGATATTTGACCTACTTTTGAAAAAAAGATAAGATTCGCTATATCTTTTGATTGGTAAGTGATAGGGCTTTGATATTTCACATGTGTATTCCTTGTGACAAGACCTTCCTACACATACCATGGTTTTTGACCTATTGACCTTGACCTACATATTTGACCTACTTTTCACAAAAAATTGAGAATGGATATATCTATTGATTGGTAAGTGATAGGGCTTTGGTATTTCACATGAGTATTCCTTGTGACAAGACCTTTCTACACAGACCATAATATTTGACCTTTTGAACTTGACCTAGATATTTGATCTACTGTTCAAGAAAAGTAATATTGGCTATATCTTTTGATTGATAGGTGATAGGCTTTGATATTTCACGTGGTTTTTCCTTTTAACAATGCCATTCTACACATACCATAATTTTTTACCTTTTGACCTTGACCTAGATATTTGACCTACTTTTCTAAGGTTGTATATATCTTTTAATTGGTACAGTAGGTGATAGGTCTTTAATATTTCTTATGATGAGACCTTTTTGTTACCAATTTTTACGTATTGACCTTGACCTAGATGATTGACACTCTTTTCTGAAAATTTGAGAATCACCACATCTTTTAATTTGTAATTAAGTGGTCTGATATTTCAAATGAATTTCATTTACAAAGGCTTTTCTACTGATACCAATAATTTTGATTCACTTTCTAGAATAATAATCAAACCGCTTCGCAGGCGACACAAGCATTCCTTGGATTGCTATTTTTATTCTATTATTATTTCCTCCTCCTCCTCCCCTATTCTGAAAAAAAAAATAAAATCCGTAAAACTAAAAATTAAATTTCTGTCGCCTTATTCAACAGATCCTAGCTGGTCAAACCTCTTAAAGTAAAGAACTCTTTTGATGATCAAGGTCAAGATCATAGTCTAGATATACTGTAAAAGGGGCATTTTAATGCAGAATGTTAAACATCTTTAAATTCAATAGCATCATTTAAAACCTGATAAATTTACAGCATGGACCAGACATACACGTTTCGGGTACTAAACCCTCGTCAGTGATCCTCAGTCTAAACAATGTAATATGGCCAAAAAGTATGAAAATTGTTATGTCCAAAAATGTACCAAAAGACGTAGCAGAATGGGTTTAATACAGCGTATTTGAGTCCATTTTCCACTTTCGTTTTTCAGTTTGAAATTTTAAAATGAAAAATGGAAAATTGGTTCAATTTTCCTTTTTTATTTACTAAATTGAAAATGAAAATGAAAAATTGATTCAATTTTCCATTTTTCATTAACATTTCCAAAATGGAAAATTGAATTGAGGTTTAGTACACGGAGCGGGTTGGATATGATGCTACAGGACCCACGTTTTAGAAATTTCAAGAAATCCTTTCATCCTGTATGGGCACAAGTTTTGGGTATAAATGATGCAAGAATTTCAAGTTTATTAATGAAAGCTTTTGTATTCAGAAATTGATATTGGTTTAAAGTCATTGCTACATGTACCAAACTTGCATACATATATTGGATATGTATATCTTTGATCAACTTTTCATAAATGTCCTTGACTTACTTAAGTCACTTGAATGATGTTAAAAACCAATTTTTTGTGAATTTTGTTGCTATGATAATATGCTGGCCATGAGCTAGAGGTGTGCTTTGTAATCTTTGATTACCTATGTTTGTACTATAATGTGAAGCAATGGACTCAGTTGAGCGATATAAGGCCCAGGTTAGCTTCTTGTTTATAGTTACCTGCTTTTTTGCTTACAGGTTGTTTAATACAATAAAGAAGTTGCAACTAGATACCAATGATAGAGAGCCTGTTCAAGGACTTGCACTTAATCTTCAAAGAGAAAGGTCACGGCTTTTTGGATTGGGACCTAGCCGTCTTAGGCGTTCTCGTTCCTCCTCGTTTGAACCATACAACAAAAGAAAAAAAAGTCAAAAAGATGGACATTTCAGTTTTTTGTTTAAGTTCTGTCAACAAAGAAACCCTACCAACAGCTTCAGAAAAGGAGATACTGAATAAGGCAGGTTTGGGGTCTAAAAAAATAGCTCTATTTCAAGGAGAAACAGAAAGGGAAGTAACCGACAAGTTGATGTCAGAAGAAGGGTTTATGAAACTAAAGGAATCTGGTGGGTTTGAGCTACTAAGATGCCATTCAGCACACGCACACTTACTCAAATTTCCTGCCAATGGAATGCAGATGAATTGAAGAAAAATGTAAACCCACAAGCCAATGGTATATAAGACCTATACAAAAAAACTTGTCAACTAAACCCATCTCCAAACTCCAGATCAGACTGAAGAAACCAGTCAGGGATATAAATGTATGAAGTCGGGAAAGAATTTAATGCACGATTACTTCGTGAACATTTAATGAATGCATGTAAGAAGATAAACAACATGTACACAAGAACTTGAAGAAAATGACTTGCAACAGCAAGGAGTGGAAAATATAATATTGTCTTGTCAAGACATGCATCAGTCAACTGATAATGTTGTTCAAATATTGTTGAGATGAAAATATCCAGGAACAATCCATATTACATGTCTTTCGAGTACAGGACCTGAAGAGTCGTCTGATGACCTACCAAATCTGATCCACACTCCAAGAGAACAAAGAGTAGTGACAGAAAGTACACATTCATCAGGTACTAGCAGTATGTAAACATGTCTTTGAAGTTGAAGTTTTAATTTATGCACATAATTGACTC
>VSWD01000660.1:0-11852 GCA_033119305.1 Pinctada imbricata | reverse complement strand
GATAGAGCTGGGTAGACTTAAAATAAATATGTCCTCAATACAATATCCCGGTTAATATTACTTCAACACTTAATTAGAAAATTAAACGAGATTTACTTGTAAGTTGAAGTTTAATTGGGATTCTGTTACGTCCTCTTATCACCAAGGGGAATACACGAGGTAGCATCGCATCTGCGCAGAAGGGTCGGACAATTTGACGCATCAATAAAATAATGTGGGGGGACTCAATGGGCATGTAATCCCCTTGGTATTAAAATGACGTAACAAGATCCAAATCAAACTTCAACTTACAGGTAAGTCTCGCTTACAGGTAAGTCTCGTTTAATTTTCAAATTCTGATACTTCATCACACCGCGGGAATCGCATGAGATTTAAAAAGCATTGATGTGTCAAGTTGATAAGCCAATCAAACTTCCTCTTACAGATGTCCAGTATACTTGTATTTCTCTTCATCTTTAGAAAAGATGCAACAAACTCCAAATTGACATTGCATACGGATTTTATTTTAATCAAACATCATGTGAATTATCACATTTATGCACTGACAACAAAATGTCAAACAGAAAATCTGAATCCAATCTTTAATATTGAATAATGACATATAACTCTCTCTTTTTTAAATGCGAAAGTGATGAAACAGTTTAACATATTGTCAATGCAAATGCTATTTGTTAGTCGTATGTCATGTACTACTGCGAAAAATCAATGACTATTTGCCAAAGTCCAGTAAGAAGAGATGACCTCTAGATGGACGGCCCTATCTAGAGCATATGAATTCCAAAAAATGTTCTTTACCAGCTCGTTTCCATAATTTTAGTTATTGAATGATTGTCTTTGCTTCAGAATTATTGTATAGAAGAATTAAGAGAATTAAGAGGAAAGGTGTCAAAAGTTATCTGATACGCAGATGCAGCCACAGTTTGGTACAATTCATAACTTCTAACCACCCCGTCAGATTTTTGTAAGGGAACTTCAGATATGAAAATATGACATTAATTGACCCCTGTGTTCACCTCGTGTAATGTACCAATAGAACAAAAAATATGGCAATTCTCGGGCAACAGCAAGTAGTAACACCGCCGTATGGGTGTGTCCATTTTCGCCTAACCCTAACCCTCGACTTCGGATGTTCATCAAACTTTTACTGTGAGTTGCTAATGATAAGAGGGTAGTACATATGCCTTTTGATTACATGGTCAGAAGTAAATCATAGGGTAATCAAAGATTACATAGCTCGCCTATACAGGCTTTTGTCAGAAACCAGGTTAAAATTTTTGAAAAGTAGGTCAAAGTCCAAGGTCAAGGTCACTAGGTCAAAGGTCATGGTTCAATGAAAGGTCTTGTCACAAGGTATCTACATGTGAAATATCAAAGCCCTACCCCTTATAGTTCAAGAGATATAGCCCAGGTTAAAGTTTTGTCTACGGTCGACGACAACGACGACGCCGAGGGTATGACATTAGCTCTCCGGACTTTTTCGTCCCGGCGAGCTAAAAATTAGGATCAAAATTAGCAATAGCAGCTTATATGCCCATATAAACATGAGAACAATTGATGAGCAATTAGGAGAACAAAGGATAATGCAACAGAATACAAAAGTGAAATAATAGCTTCAGGCAGGGACGCTATCTTTGAAATAAGTCATGCCTTTTCTCTCTGTTTATTGGCTAATGCACTATCTGTTGATTGGATAACGTATAGAACATGGAATCAATTGCATGATAAAGGCAATAAGGAGAACGCAGGGTGATGCAATGAGCTGCTAGCAATGATAAAACCCTTTTAAGATCACAGTTTACTTTGGATGTTCATATGTTCATCAAACTTTGTACGTGAGTTGACCACATCGAGAACGACACCGACATGCATTGGTTCTCAAGGTCAGGGGCGAAAGATCACAATTTTGGAATACACGTAACATATTTACATCGTGGACACTCTATGTATAGCTAGAGATTGCAATCTAATGGGGATGTTCATCAAATTTTGACCGTTAGTTGCCCAGAGTGAGGGGATGGCATCCCTCAACTGGTTCTCAAATAATGCACGTCCTCAAATTCATATCATCATTTTAGAACAGATTAATTTGAAGCATTGACCAAACATACACGTTTCTAGTACTTGGTGATACTCAGTCCATACAATGAAATATGGCCAAAAACTTTGAAAGTTATGCCCCCCTAAAAAAAGACGTAGCAGGATGGATGGGATATGATGCTACAGTACTGACTTTTCAGAAAATTTGAGAAAATTTTGGGAACAGAAGCTTTAATAGGAACATATTAATTAACTTTGAGGACATTCTATGTATAGCTAGAGATTGCAATTTAATTAGGGTGTTACTTGCCCAGAGTGAGGAGATGGCACCCCTCCATTGGTTCTCAAATAAAACACGTCTTCAAATTCATATCATCATTTTAGAACAGATTAATTTGAAGCATGGATCACACATACACAAGATCCTTCCTTTGTTGTATACATATAACCTTCACGATGCTTGTACACGCCGTATACAACGGATTATTCAGCTTGAATTTCATGATCCCTTCCAATGCAAGCAGATTCAACGCACTGATACTTCTGCGCAGATGCAAATTCCTTCGGTGTGATGACGCAACAGAATAACGGTCAAGCTGACGTTGCAAGACTCAGGGGAAGTTTGAACGCCGTTGGACGCGGAAAAATAGTTTTGAACTGAGCAAAATATTATTCCACAGACAATCACGGAAGGCACACGTGGGAAATTAAGACATGCAACCCACTTGAATTATACGTGATGATCCGTGTTCCGGCAGTGATTAACACTTGGAGGGGGAGGGGGGGGAGGGACGCGGTAAGACGCGAAAGTAAAGCGGTCTAGCGGACAGAGCACGGTCATTGGTCGGGTGTTATAACACGTTGTATCACAGGGATATTACATGTGTATAGCAGCTTCTTACGAACGCTTTTAGCCTTAGACGTGGTTGGACGTGTTTAGCCGTGCTTTGGCAGTGTTTCAGTGATGAAAAAACAGCCGACGGTCATATCCCGTACAAAGCACAGATTTCTAGCTTGGTAGTATCAAATAAAACTCTTTAAAGGCCCAATCACACTGCACCTTACGTCTAGATCACGTTAAAAAAATCTGCTGGACGTATTAATTTTTGCAGATTTTTTAACGTGATCTAGACGTGGGGTGCAGTGTGATCGGGTATTTAGAGAGGTCTTTAGTGTGCATTTTGTTTTCTTTCTTATCTTTTTCATATTGTTTGCTCCTTTCAAGAACCAGGAGCTTAATTTGATACCTAGCTAGATGAATGAAAATGAAACTTCAGTTTGAAAAAGAAAACAATTGATTACGTCATATTAGCAACGAACGTTTCACAACTTTAAAAGTAACTCTGACGACATGTCTTTTTAGCTCACCTGAGCCATAGGCTCAAGTGAGCTATTGTCATAGTGTTGCGTCTGTCGTCCGTCGTCGTCGTCGTCGTCGTCGTCGTCGTCGTCGTCCGTCGTCGTCCGTCGTCGTAAACTTTTCACATTTTCAACTTCTTCTCAAGAACGGCTGAAGGGATTTTGATGAAACTTGGTAGGTATGAACTACTCATGGTCCCCTACAAGTGTTGTTGTTTTTCGTCCGGATCTGTCAACAGGTGGCGCCACCACAGCCAAAAGTAGGTCACGAGGGGTACCCTCCTTTGACAAACTTCTTCTTCAGAACCGAAGCATGTATCGACAAACCGAAAGCATCAGGATGATCTAGAGAGATGTCTTAAGAAGTGTTGTTTTTTTGGTTCCACTTCGAAGTCAAATTTTTGACGCGTTTTTGACGTCTTTTCGGACTTAGTCAGAAATGCACATTTTTGCACTGTTTCTTTAAATAACTCAATAAGTGTATGATTTTACACACTCATTTACTACATATTTATCATATTTAACTTACTTAATGCTTTGATATGTATTTTATGCTTAAATTTTATTTTTTTTTTTTTTGATTTTTTATGAATTTTTTTCTTATGTAAAAAGGAAGGGGGGGGGGGGGGTGATTTTCATACATTTTCTGCTTCTTTTCTATAACCACTCTTCAGATTGTCATGACAATTTGTAGGTATGAGGTACTCATGCATGGTACCCTACAAGTGAAAGAATTTTGTCAAGATATCCACTTTTGGATTTTTAAGGAATATTTACATAGGTATAATGTATGTTTTCCATGCCCAATGTTTCAGGTGCAACTACAGGAAAAAAAACCTTCTTTGTATGATTAATCATTTTAGATCGACCTTTCATCCATAGTTACAGCTGATAATTCAACAAGTGACACATGCTTCAATGTCTTATTGATTGACCTTTTATGTGATATGATTCAATTATTTAAATTCTTTATACTTATTTAGAATTTCATTTTTAAAGTCGGGAACAAGATTTCAAAAGCGGCCATGTTTTGCCGTGTACCCGAAGGGGATTCCCCATGTAGAAATGTGATACCTTTAGTACTGCGATACATTTCAGGAGATACAGTGCAAACGGAATAGATTTTTATTTAATGTGCATTATACTTGGAACACTTTCATAATGGTTATCATTCATGTACTTGGAACACTTGCATATACTTGTTATCATGTATAAAGTTTGCTCGAATTTCTTCTGTCTTAGACTCTCTTAGATGAAGTAATTTACGGACTGATTTCTTGAAGAAACGTCTAATGAGTAATCTCTTCCTCTGGATTTTGAGAATGCATAGGACATTTAATATCTGAAATTCTTGAAATAAATAATTCAGTTCAGAGTTCCTGAAATCTTCCTATGAAATGTTGGACCACAGAAAGCTGATGTTTAAATAGAGAAAATAATTATTATTTACAACCATAAGCCACTGTGTTCGACATCTTTTATGCATAATATTTCTAAGAGGAACACAGAGGCCTGAGGTTGTGAATAATAAAACATTTTCTCTCATAAAATGACAGGTTCCTGTGATAAGACATTTGGGAATTTTTATCTGTTCAAATGATAGATACATGATGAGTTTTTATCGGACCAAATAACTTTTTGTCGGCAAATCCTATGCAACCGATACATTTCATGAACTCTCTCCGCTAACAACTTTTCCGTGTAACAGACCTTTGATGAGGTAAAACAATTTGTTAACAGTAAATAATGATGTCGTAGGTCTGCTAGTTGGACAAGCTTAACAATATCATGGGCCTTTTAATTTGTTTCAAAATACGAAACCTAGAGAAACCACTTGAGTTGTTGAACAGCGTATGCTGAAATGCGACGCTCCTTCTCGCCTGTTGAAATATGCATAGGCAAGAAGCGCCGCATTTCAGCATATTCACTGAAAATTATTTGTTCAAGTGGCTTCACTGGGTCATGAGGTTTGATACACCATACACTGCTTTTTGGAAAACAAACTGGCCCAATTTCTGCACAACTCACTTGAACTGATAAATATTGGATTAAAACGATTTTAACTGTACGTTTCATGTATTTGAGATGAAATCAATACTATTCAAAAGTATTCATAGATTTCAGTATACTTTAATATGAATAAAGGCAAAACCGAAAAATCTTTGTTTTTTATGCCCCTGGAATAAAAGATTCGGGAGCATATAGTTTTTGGCCTGTCCGTCTGTCTGTTTGTCTGTCTGTTTTCCGAAAAACTTTAACATTGGGCATAACTTTTAAATGGAAGCTGGTGATAGAGGTTTCATATTTCACATGTGTATTCCTTGTGACAATACCTTTCCATTGATACCAAAATTTTTGACCTCGTGACCATAACCTTGACCTTTGACGTATTTCTCAAAAACTTTAACATTGGGCATAACTTTTGAATGGTTAGTGATAGAGGTTTCAATTTTCACATGTGTATTCCTTGTTTGTGACAAGATCTTTCCATTGATACCAATATTACGCTGACCCTGACCTCTCACATACTTAACAGAAAATGGCCTTCATACTAACAAAGATGCCGCCGGGGGCATTCTCGTTTCACTAACACAGGCTTTATAATTTCTGGCATGCTAGCTATCAATACTGAAAGGTTTTGTGTTCAATTTTAAATAAACTTAATTTATGAAATCATTTCATTGTTTTATTCTTTTTCTCTGCACATTAATGTACAATATGATTTTATTTTTGATGTTGCATAATTGAACTATACTAGCTGTGCATATGACGTTGGACCACATATCCGTCTTTTCAAATCAGTAAAAAAGTTATTGTTTTGAAATGTGACTATTTTTTCTTTTTTTGTACTTTTAAAGGTTGTCTGAAAAAAAAGACTTCTCTGCATCCGGCAAAAATCTTTTTAGAAAGGTTGTGGGCTAAAATCCTGGTACTGGCACTATCAGTATTCAATGTCAGTATGTCAATTAGAGCATGCATGGGTATCAGGTGAGCGTTGTGCCGCCTGGGGCTCTTGTTTAAAATTAAGATGGAGAACTTCAATGTCTATTTTTACTGACTTCTTTTTCAAATGGTTTTACAGGCAGAGCTTCAAGCCAAAACTATCCCACGACTGAAACTGTTACAGGCGAGCTTGGATAAGAAACATAAACGATGTGATAACGCAAACAAGAAGATGACGGTATGACATCACGAAGGCTGTTTCGAACGAACACTCCGAGTATCCTTATTTTGACACTGTTTTAATGAAATGGAACTAATGTGTTTTTTTCATTCAAAAAGATATAGACGATTTGATGAAAACAAATTCCTAATTTACAAACTATTTCGTATAAAAAGATGGAATTTTATTCAGAAATTTCAATAAAACAATTAGAATTCGCAATTGCAGTTACTAAAATTACTTTTGCTCCTTCTTGTATTACAAAGGCAATTATTTACTTTAGAAGAACGATATTAACCTCATAATTTCCATTTTCTCTTTCTTCATAAATCCCTTCATTGCTAGAAAATTGAATGAAACAAATCCCTGAAATATGATTCTTGAGAAGTAGGCTCGTGTTTAAGGACTTTCGGAACAGCCCTCGCATAACACAGGAGCCCGATGCCAACAACCTTCAATGACACCCGCCCTTCCCATCTCTCTCTAGTCAAAGGAAAGTAGGGGCGGACATTCTTGGGAATTGTTGGCATCGAGCTCCTGTGTCGCATAAGTTGTAATTTTATGTAAATTGTCAAACTCTCTTTGGCAAAATAGAGTATAAAAATTGTTCATTACAAGTGTACTATTATTCTGTCTCCCCCCAACGGGAAGGAGACATATTGGTTTTGCCTTCGTCGTCCGTCTGTCCGTCTGTCTGTCTATCCGTCTGTCACACATCGTGTCCGGGCTACATCTCCTGAACCGTTTGCCCGATCACTTTCATATTTTAGTATGTTGTTGCTTATGACCCGAAGGTTTCACATCACCTTGACTCAAGGTCATGTGACCAAGGTCAAGGTCACTTAGTGCATTTTTAATGAAATAATGCATACATTCCTGTCCGGGCTAGATCTCTTGAACCGTTTGCCGGATCACTTTCATATTTTAGTATGTTGTTGTTTATGACCCGAAGGTTTCGCATCACCTTGACTCAAGGTTATGTGACCAAGGTCAAGGTCACTTAGTGCATTTTTAATGAAATTATGCATACATTCCTGCCCGGGCTAGATCTCTTTAACCGTTTGCCGGATCACTTTCATTTTTTAGTATGTTGTTGCTTATGACCCGAAGGTTTCGCATCACCTTAACCCAAAGTCATGTGACCAACGTCAAGATCATGTAGTACAATTTTAATGAAATTGTACATGCAATCCTGTTCGGGCTATATCTCTTGAACCGTTTGCATGATCGCTTTATATTTTAGTATGTTGTTGCTTATGACCCGAAGGTTTCACATCACGTTGACTCAAGATCATGTGACCAAGGTCAAGGTCAATTAGTATACATGTATTTTAAATGAAATTGTATTTGTTATGTGTATTATGTCCAGGCTTAATCTTTTGAACTGTGATCGGATCATTTCATTGTTTGCCCGATCACTTTCATATTTTAGTATGTTGTTGCTTATGACCCCAAGGTTTCACATCACCTTGACCCAAGGTCATGTGACCAAGGTCAAGGTCACTTAGTGCATTTTTATGAAATAATGCATACATTCCTGTCCGGGCTAGATCTCTTGAACCAATTGCCGGATCACTTTCATTTTTTAGTATGTTGTTGCTTATGACCCGAAGGTTTCACATCACCTTGACCCGAGGTCAGGTGACCAAGGTCAAGGTCACTTATTGCATTTTTAATGAAATTATGCATACATTCCTGTCCGGGCTAGATCTCTTGAACCGTTTGCCGGATCACTTTCATATTTTGGTATGTTGTTGCTTATGACCCGAAGGTTTCACATCACCTTGACTCAAGGTCATGTGACCAAAGTCAAGGTCACTTAGTGCATTTTTAATGAAATTATGCATACATTTCTGTCCGGGCTAGATCTCTTGAACCGTTTGCCGGATCACTTTCATATTTTAGTATGTTGTTGCTTATGACCCGAAAGTTTCGCATCACCTTGACCCAAGGTCATGTGAACAAGGTCAAGGTCATGTAGTACAATTTAAATGAAATTGTACATGCAATCCTGTTCGGGCTATATCTCTTGAACCGTTTGCCGGATCACTTTCATATTTTAGTATGTTGTTGCTTATGACCCGAAGGTTTCACATCACGTTGACTCAAGATCATGTGACCAAGGTCAAGGTCAATTAGTATACATGTATTTTAAATGAAATTGTATTTGTTATGTGTATTATGTCCAGGCTTAATCTTTTGAACTGTGATCGGATCATTTCATTGTTTGCCCAATCACTTTCATATTTTGGTATGTTGTTGCTTATGACCCCAAGGTTTCACATCACCTTGACCCAAGGTCATGTGACCAAGGTCAAGGTCACTTAGTGCATTTTTAATGAAATAATGCATACATTCCTGTCCGGGCTAGATCTCTTGAACCGTTTGCCGGATCACTTTCATATTTTGGTATTTTGTTGTTTATGACCAGAAGGTTTCGCATCACCTTGACCCAAGGTCATGTGACCAACGTCAAGGTCATGTAGTACAATTTTAATGAAATTGTACATGCAATCCTGTTCGGGCTATATCTCTTGAACCGTTTGCACGATCGCTTTATATTTTAGTATGTTGTTGCTTATGACCCGAAGGTTTCACATCACGTTGACTCAAGATCATGTGACCAAGGTCAAGGTCAATTAGTATACATGTATTTCAAATGAAATTGTATTTGTAATGTGTATTATGTCCAGGCTTAATCTTTTGAACTGTGATCGGATCATTTCATTGTTTGCCCAATCACTTTCATATTTTAGTATGTTGTTGCTTATGACCCCAAGGTTTCATATCACCTTGACCCAAGGTCATGTGACCAAGGTCAAGGTCACTTAGTGCATTTTTAATGAAATAATGCATACATTCCTGTCCGGGCTAGATCTCTTGAACCGTTTGCCGGATCACTTTCATTTTTTAGTATGTTGTTGCTTATGACCCGAAGGTTTCACATCACCTTGACCCGAGGTCAGGTGACCAAGGTCAAGGTCACTTATTGCATTTTTAATGAAATTATGCATACATTCCTGTCCGGGCTAGATCTCTTTAATCGTTTGCCGGATCACTTTCATATTTTGGTATGTTGTTGCTTATGACCCGAAGGTTTCACATCACCTTGACTCAAGGTCATGTGACCAAGGTCAAGGTCACTTAGTGCATTTTTAATGAAATTATGCATACATTCCTGTCCGGGCTAGATCTCTTGAACCGTTTGCCGGATCACTTTCATATTTTAGTATGTTGTTGCTTATGACCCGAAGGTTTCACATCACGTTGACTCAAGATCATGTGACCAAGGTCAAGGTCAATTAGTATACATGTATTTTAAATGAAATTGTATTTGTTATGTGTATTATGTCCAGGCTTAAACTTTTGAACTGTGATCGGATCATTTTGTTTTTTAGTTTGATTGTGCTGATGACCCGAAGGTTTCACACCACCTGGATCCATGGTCATGTTGCTAAGGTCAAGGTCAAATATTACATTTTTAATGAAATTGTAAATACTATTGAGTCTGGGCTATATCTGTGGAATCGTATAATGGATCACTCTGATAATTTAGAATGCTGTTGCTCAGGATTGGAAGGTTTCTTTTCATCTTGAACCAAGGTCATGTGCCCAAGGTCAAGATCATTTAGTTCTTTTTAATGAAATTGTACGTACTAATCTTTCTTACAATTGTTTTCATATTTTAATACGTTGTTTCTCAGGACTAAATGTTTCTTATCACATTGTCCCAAGATCACATGATTAAGGTCACTTCTTACTTTGGTAATGAAATTGTATATGCTAATCATGTCCAGGCTGAAATTGATATGATTATCATGTTTAGGCTTTATATTTTGAATCGTTTATCCAATCACTAATTCAGTTTTTTGTTGCTCATGATCCATACAATTTTTTTTTCAGATCACCTATATCCAAGGTCATGTGACCAAAGTCAATTTCACTAAATATGCTTATAATGAAATTGTATATGCTAATCATGTTTGGGATTTACCTCAAACAATACAATGAATCACTTTCATGTTTTAGTATGATGTTGCCCATGACTCAAAGGTTTCACATCATCTTGGCCCAAGGTCAAAGAAACTTAGAGGGAGGGGGGGGGGGGAGAGACATCTGTTTTTTTTTCTGAAAAAACATTTGATTTACTTTTATGTACGAAAAGAACAGATCAGTGAATGAAAGTCAAAAACAAAACCCGAAATCAGAATCCAAAATTCACTATCATAAGGCTTACAGATTCTTGAAAAAAAAAAACAGAACTTTCTCACGCGGAAAGAAAATAAGACAATCAGATAGAGATAATAACGCAGCTTCATAGAAAAAAGTAGAGGATCTCCAGCATGACCACCCTGCACTGACCCAGTGGAACAAACCCACAGGAAAGTGACATCAGACAAAGCTACAATTCCCGACAGGAAACAACAATATGCACTATCTAGAGCATCATACAAAACAGAAAAAAACAGTCGAAACAGACTTACATGGAATGAGACCAATGTGCACCCGGTGCCGACTTTGGACGACCATCTACTATAAGCAATTTGTGTTGTTATCTGGACTACGTGCGCACAATCCTCCCATTTATCCGGATACACATAAGACTCTTTAGACACAGAATTGCTGTACAAGATAGCTAAACGCAGCGGCCTCGGGTAACACACATTCTATATAAATGGATTTAAAAAAAATCGAAACACGAAGGACAACTTAATTTTAAAATGAAGAGTCTCCAGAGCCCAGTGTAACACTGTGTAGCATCACGTGACTATAGTTGATGAAACCACGAATGAATAAAATGCTCAGATGGAGGAAAGAAAATAGGAACTGCAATAATTGCTTTGATTAGATTCTATCTTTTCATAGCCTATATCCTTGTCTAAACTGTTACTGTTACAATCATTGACTAGTTAGAAAATAAAACGCCGTTGTTTTTACAAACATTGTGGCGATTTCATGTTTGAATTGAATCCCAAACTAGAAAAGAATGATTGGATTAGTTCCCAAAAGGATAACAATTCTTCACATGTAATAAAATAATGTTTATAATCCTCCGTTACTTTGCATTTTGTACATACATTCGATGAAATTAAATTCCATTTTTTTAATAAAACTCCATTTGGCAGGATACTGTGTAATAATTTCCATCGAAACATCCTCTCAGTGTTAACAACTACTTTATCTAAAAGGAAAAAGAATGCATGTTTTATTTCACTTTCATTTGATAAATTAAATTCTCTCCTCCAAATTTCTTTCGAATTACTTTTTATTTTACGACTATTAAGAAGTATAC
>VSWD01000656.1:0-12306 GCA_033119305.1 Pinctada imbricata | reverse complement strand
TTATTAACGCATCTCTACTATTACATAACGAATTTGACGTTAAAAGTTTCTACGTAAACTTCCTATAATATCAATATAACGAATGTTCAGGGGCTAAGTTCGACCCCTCCAGACCCCTTTCAAGTTGAGTAAACTTGGTATGTATGTTGATTAGGATGTCCTTCATGAAATGACCTAAGTTTTTATTTAACTGCATCTCTACTATGACATAATCGAATTTGACGTTAAAAGTTTCTACGTAAACTTCCTATAATATCAATATAACGAATGTTCAGGGGCTAAGTTTCGACCCCGTCCAGGACCCTTTCAAAGTTGATGAAACTTGGTATGTATCTTGATTAGGAATGTCCTCATGAAATGACATACATGTTTATTAACGCATCTCTACTATTTACATTAATCGAAATTTGACGTTAAAGTTTCTACGCTAAAACTTCCTATAATATCAATATAGAAGCGAATGGTTCAGGGGCCGTATTCGACCCCTCAGACCCTTTCAAAGTTGTGATGAAATTGGTAGGTATGTTGATTCAGGAATTGTCCTCATGAATGCATAAGTTTTATTAACGCATCTCTACTATTACATAACGAATTTGACGTTAAAGTTTCTACGTACACTCCTATAATATCAATATAACGAATGTTCAGGGGCTAAGTTCGACCCCTCAGACCCTTTCAAAGTTGATGAAACTTGGTATGTATGTTGATTAGGAATGTCCTCATGAAAATGACGTAAGTTTTATTAACGCATCTCTACTATTACATAACGAATTTGACGTTAAAGTTTCTACGTAAACTTCCTATAATATCAATATAACGAATGTTCAGGGCTAAGTTCGACCCCTCAGACCCTTTCAAAGTTGATGAAACTTGGTATGTATGTTGATTAGGAATGTCCTCATGAATGACGTAAGTTTTATTAACGCATCTCTACTATTACATAACGAATTTGACGTTAAAAGTTTCTACGTAAACTTCCTATAATATCAATATAATGAATGTTCAGGGCTAAGTTCGACCCCTCAGACCCTTTCAAGTTGATGAAACTTGGTAGGTATGTTGATTAGAATGTCCTCATGAAATGACGTAAGTGTTATTAACGCATCTCTACTATTACATAACGAATTTGACGTTAAAAGTTTCTACGTAAACTTCCTATAATATCAATATAACGAATGTTCAGGGGCTAAGTTCGACCCCTCAGACCCTTTCAAAGTTGATGAAACTTGGTATTGTATGTTGATTAGGAATGTCCTCATGAAATGACGTAAGTTTTATTAACGCATCTCTACTATTACATAACGAATTTGACGTTAAAAGTTTCTACGTAAACTTCCTATAATATCAATATAACGAATGTTCAGGGGCTAAGTTCGACCCCTCAGACCCTTCAAAGTTGATGAAACTTGGTATGTATGTTGATTAGGATGTCCTCATGAAATGACGTAAGTTTTATTAACGCATCTCTACTATTACATAACGAATTTGACGTTTAAAAGTTTCTACGTAAACTTCCTATAATATCAATATAACGAATGTTCAGGGGCTAAGTTCGACCCCTCAGACCCTTTCAAAGTTGATGAAACTTGGTATGTATGTTGATTAGAATGTCCTCATGAAATGACGTAAGTTTTATTAACGCATCTCTACTATTACATAACGAATTTGACGTTAAAAGTTTCTACGTAAACTTCCTATAATATCAATATAACGAATGTTCAGGGGCTAAGTTCGACCCCTCAGACCCTTTCAAAGTTGATGAAACTTGGTATGTATCTTGATTAGAATGTCTTCATGAAATGACATAAGTTTTATTAACGCATCTCTACTATTACATAACGAATTTGACGTTAAAAGTTTCTACGTAAACTTCCTATAATATCAATATAACGAATGTTCAGGGGCTAAGTTTGACCCCTCAGACCCTTTCAAAGTTGATGAAACTTGGTATGTATGTTGATTAGGAATGTCCTCATGAAATGACGTAAGTTTTATTAACGCATCTCTACTATTACATAACGAATTTGACGTTAAAAGTTTCTACGTAAACTTCCTATAATATCAATATAACGAATGTTCAGGGGCTAAGTTTGACCCCTCAGACCCTTTCAAAGTTGATGAAACTTGGTATGTATCTTGATTAGAATGTCTTCATGAAATGACATAAGTTTTATTAACGCATCTCTACTATTACATAACGAATTTGACGTTAAAAGTTTCTACGTAAACTTCCTATAATATTGGCATACTTGAAATGTTGAAACGGGTAATCATTGCGATTCCCGATAAAGGCGATATTGGTCGCCATACCCAGAAAGATTCTCTTGAGCAATTGCCCAGCAAACATATTATCCGTGATTTGATAGAGGACTTGAGGGATACTTGACTGTCTCAAGGGATTCTTGACGGTACTGCTACTCAGTAAAGCGTTGAATCGATTTATGATACCGGACATCAACCGTACATTTGGTACAAATAACATGTTGGATGAAATCTTGATTTCTCGTCGGCAGTTTCATACAAACAGAAAGCGGTGGTGGCACGTCAAATCTCCTCGTTGATTCAACATGTCTAATGTTTGAACCGTTTTGACGATTGTCGTCATTCGGGTGGATAAGATAAAGAATGGGGTAAAGATAAAAGGAGCTGTAAGAATGAGGGCTTGATTTAGCCCTGAAAGCATTCGATTGTTTCTCGTATGCCGTCCTTCCTTTGCAGGAAAGGTTGTTCAGGATGAAAATATGTATTAGAAGACTTCTCATAAGTATTTAATTGTAAAAAATTTGATGTAAGATTTGATCATTAAAACTTGAATAGGTAGGGGGTAACAATGTCTGCTGATAACGCCAAAAAGCGAACGAAAATATACAAACATGCATTTTTACATAAATTCGAAGTGTTAATAAGTTTGATTCCCTCTTATTTTACAAATGAAAAAGAAAAAATAACTTTGAACCAGCATGTCAATGTTATCGGTAAAAAACGCAATCCGGAAACTGAAAACCGTTTTATCTTGTACTAAACAGCCACACTATAAACTTTCAGTTGCGAAATACACAATCTGTAGAAATAAACATCTTTTGTATTTATTACATCATTCGTGTGTGTTGTTTATTTTATCGGAATCCACTCAGAATGGATTGTTCCATTGTATGAACAGAAGAAATTGGCAACTTTTATCGATTTAATCGCTTTTAAGTAAGATTCTTAAAAAGCCCATCCCCCCTTTTTTTTGTCTCAGGGACATCGTTCCACCCCGAGTTACAGAACCCCAAGTGGCATTCTGTAACTCGGGGTGGAACAATGTTGTAGAAAACTTATCCGTTTTCCATAGATTTCTATAGAAAAAAACCGCACGTTTTAACCCAAATATCGGTATTGATATTGATAATTTATTCAACGGGACATTATATTCAGATATGCATCAAGTTAGTTTATATTTCTACTGAAAAACTTCTTCAAATTTCCGATTTTGAAATTTCGACTTTTCAGGGCAGATTTTACGTCTTATTCTACAGCTCCTTCCTTTCGCGACTCTTTTGCATCTCTTCAAGAAATCTTTGAGGTACCAATACACTCTTGTGGGCCATCTTAAATGCCTTTCAGTAATAACAGTGCACTCATGCATATCGATGGTAAAATGAGTAATAATTTGTCGCTTTGACGGACAAGTGTCCTGTGGTGTTGTTGAACGGACAGACCCGGATGAAGGTGCCAACTTGCGTTTCTGACACTTGCTTAAGAGCACCACCCCTTTTAAGATGTTTTAAATACACTCGCACAATTTCCTAATGGTAGCGTTGGATGCTTCTTGCAGCACAAGTTCTTTGAACTTGATGGAATATCCTTTGTTCACCAACAGTCTCAGGATATCCGCATGCGGTTTTCATCCACTCTCTTGCCCATGTTACTCCATATATGTCTTAAACACGTGTCTAGTACAACAAAATTGGCACTATAGTACATATATTTCAATATTGACAATTGGTACAATATGACCTCATTCCTTGTCACTTCCTTTTATGCATGTTTAACGATTTTTCGAAGTTCCCTATCTCCCAATCATTTGCAAGTCGGGAACTTGACATTTTCATACCGGGGCATACCATGTGTGTTTGGTGGTGCCTGATACCGGGGATACGGAAAGCATGGGATTGAAATGGAGAGGAGGAACTATTTGACGGTCCAGTGTTTGCAAAGCCGTCGTGGCCAGTGCACTTGAAGGGGTTGACGTCAAAGGATGAAAGGTGGTTTTTTCCCGGGGTTTTTTTTGGAAATCGTCTGCATTAGCATATCTAACAGATGTAGATATAAGTCTTTTGTTAGTCTTATTCTTCTTCCTCTTTGGGGATGATTTATTCTTTGGTGCTCTTAGGGACTGTCGTGGGTGGCTTCTTATACTTAAGTGATTTCCTTTTCTTCTTTATACAGATTTTTTTTATAGGAAGTTGTTTTATGTCCTCATATATTTTATGAACGCCCGTATGATATTTCTGACGATTATGTTCATGTTGGGGCTATTGTAGCATGCTACCAATGATGATGTCACTCAAAAATCCGTCACCCCGCGTCTCAAAATGATTTGACGTTTTTCGTCCGCAAACGTATGATTTTGAATAGCTCGAAATTTCTCTTGGCATAGTTCTGGAAAGGTTTCGTCAAAGGTAACCTCACGTTGGTCATATTACGGGCAACCATACTGAACCATTCCAACAAGGCTTGACGTCCCAAATCCACCAAGTCTTGACATCTTTTCACCGGTTCACTAAAAGCTTAAGATATAGCCATTTTCTTTGATGCGATCGCAGACTTTGCCAGTTTGATACTGACGTCAGAATAGGCTCAACACTCATTCTATGTTTTAGGACTGTACATCACGATCCCTCCTTGCAGGGGATGGTGAAATACGTCCGTTCTAACAATGAATGTATCGGGAGTAGTGGGTGTCATGTGATATTATCCTTATGTCAACAGACGGATACTAGGCATGGTTCTTGACCAATCTACAGTATTGTACCAGCGCATTCTTATAACTTGTACTCTGACTGACTGTTACGACAGGTCTCCATGATGGGCCCTGTCCAAACCTCTTTAGAGAAGACAGGGTCCCGACCACCTGTCCTCTCTGAATGTCAATCGGACTCCTCGGGTGATAACATACATGAGCTCGCGGCGGCAGAGCACGGATTGTATTTCGTACACCCTCTTTTGATATCCATTTACATATTCATCTGTGTTGTTTGGGCCCCTTTTTTTGCGGTCTTGTTTTTGTGTGGTCATCTGACAGTGAGGAGGTTGTTTTACAACACAATTGTACGTCCTTCGAGACCTCTGGGTAATCGGAAAAGTGGGAGGGTTGTGCGCAGGTAATCCAGGATAACCACACCTGCTTTTTTCGTGGCAGATGGCCGTCCTAAGTCGGCACCGGTTGCCCATTGGTCTCGTTGGTTTATGTGTAGTCCTTTGTGTTTTTAATGTTTCTGTGTTGTGCGTTGACTTTCCTTGTCATAAACCAACGAGAACAATGGGCAACCGGTGCCGACTTTTTAGGACAGCCATCTGCCACGTAAATAGCAGACGGTGTGGTTATCCTGGATTACGTGCGCACAACCCTTCCACTATAGAGAATAAAATGAAACTAAAACACTTCAAACATCGGGTCACGGGGGATTGTATTATCAACTCCACACTGCAACACGAAATAAGCCAAGTACCAATAGGTGTATCGGGAGTAGTGGATGTCATGTCTACATCCAAGTACCAGTGGGGTTTACAGTTGGCATCCTGGTAAGCATAATTTAAACAGGGAAGTTTAAATTTTCTCGACATTACTTGTGATTTATCTCTGGGATTTTAAAACAAGACCATTTTTTTTAGTATTGAGACTGATGGTGCAGTGATGTGAACTGCATTCAAAGACATTTTTGTAATATATACGACACTAGTTTAACGAAGACGAGCCTTGCGCATGAACTAATCTACTATGTATTCGCTGCTATGAACCCCCTCCCCGATTCATGTCGTCAAAGACCAACAAGTGTCTGATGTTCACATCTGAAACCAAGATTCCGTCTTCTGGTGAAATGTTCTTGAAAGATTTGACTAAACCTTGCTAACTTTCGTAGGATTTTTCCATTCACGATAACACCAGAATACTTTTTGGTGAGGAGGACGAACAAATGGCATTGTCTTTGTATTGGGCCAATTGTTTGACAAATTCGGTTTCATCGGAACGAGGTGGTCCGGCTACCACCATGGCTAACTCGTGTCTGAAGAAAAATGCACTCAAATCTGTAAGCGAGAACTCGTGTTGAAAGAATGAAAAGAGATCATTTAATTTATACACAACAAAAGATCATTTAATTTATACACAACAAAATTAATAAACTTTCTTTTCAAACGTGAGTACAACAGCATTAATGTAAGCAAGAAGCAATTGTATAAATCATGGTATGTGATCATCAAACTCTTATGGATCAGTGAACATGAGACGTAAAACACAAATAGCCATGCATTAAAGGGTCATCTTTGTTGCCTTCAAACATGACGTTGAAAGCTCCATAAAATATCCAAAAACACTCTCTGTTGTTACATCCCGGACACTTGTGTCTTAGTCCTGACATCCATACGTTCATGCCTATGATGCAGGTCATGATTTGACAAGTACAGTATTCGATCAGCAAGTAGGAGAGGAATGCTGCGTAATGGCTACCGTCGGCGTCTCTTTGGTGATCAGGATACACAGTGATTCGTCTATAAACGATCTCAAGATAAAGTGATCGTCATAAATAACAATCTATGTAAGGACAGTTTATTGTACAAAAAATCCAATCAAAGTCAGCAAAGTAA
The DNA here is from genome assembly GCA_033119305.1 of Pinctada imbricata. Lineage (NCBI taxonomy): Eukaryota > Metazoa > Mollusca > Bivalvia > Pterioida > Pteriidae > Pinctada > Pinctada imbricata. The sequence goes on along the minus strand of VSWD01000656.1, from coordinate 5,457 downwards.
AAATCATCAGGCTCCTCAATTACCTTTGCTTGTTACTACAACGTATGGCTAGTCTCATATAGTAAACTTGGAGAAAATCGTCTTTAAAATCCCTTCTTCTCTGGAACTAATAATATATGTACAGTATCGCAGCAAAACACATTTTGAATCAGTTGTGAAAAGAATCAAGTCGTTATATATGTACACATGCCATTTACCTTTGATATTTGTAATGTTAAGTACATGTACGATGCGATAGTCCTTGGTCATGTCCTTGGAGAACCACTTGTTGCCTTTCCAGGAAACAATCTTGGAAGAAGAAGTGACCCTGACCTTGTCATCGTCTGCTTGACTCAGCACTATGTTTGTTATCGTTTCATATTTTATCATCTGACTGGTCTCGTAATCCAAGATCATGCCCTTGTCGTTGCGCACGGCACTGCCGTCGTACAGTTGATCCGCGTATTTCACGGGTCCGCCCGACACGAAGGTAGTGATCCTTTCCCCGTCTAATTCGTCTGTCCAACATCCCAACTGTATAAGATGGAAGACTTCCTTGTGTTTACCATGCACATAGATGATGCTGTCGGTATAAAAGTACAGAACTCTGTCATCCAATCAACGCAAGGCATCGTATAATATCAAACGTGTTTAAGTTGTAATGTAGCATGCGATAACTACGTTCCCGAAATGACAAAGTGGTACAAAGTCGTCGGTTTCGGTTGGCCAAGATGAGATCTAGTTCGCCGTTCTCCTGCTTTTTGGTGAGTTTCATATGCATCATTTTCTTGGTGTCGTCCTGCATCAGTTCCAATAATTCACCAAAGCCGACAAGTACCTGTTATTCAATGTACAAATTGTTATTAATGAAATACTATTTTGATAAAAATGATACAAAAATCTTGTTTTATAAAAAAAAGTAATGACTTGTTATGGGTCAGTTGTTGCCAAATTTCCCCCACAGACAGTTTAAGAACATCTAGGTGATAGTGCCAGAACCGTGTGTTTCTGGACATCTTCGAGTCTGATCCTCCTGCAAATGTCTTGGATGAATCTAGCCTTCTGTTTCAAACTGTCACATCTGGGAGAAAATCTAGCACCCCTGCTTGATTTTCAGTAATATCTCAATGTTACCCTTTAAGAGTGTCCTTGACGTGTAGGGGAAAATTCATACTTCGTGGATACAGTCCATTACATGTCAAATTTCTATGGTCATCTGAAATTCTTCGATCATATAAAAGAAAAGAGGGGATTTCCAACAACACTAGGTTGCAACAAACAGCAAAACATGTAAGTTCCAGTCAGACATCAGTAGTTTGGACCTATTTCTTCTTTCATCTGCACACAGGTGTAACAGAGGGGGGGGGGGGGGGGGGGGGCAGTACATTGTACTTTACTTCCGTTACGATAAGGCAATATCGGGTGGTACAACTTCATGGCGGAATGTTGCGGCACTTGACTTGTCCCTGATTTCGTCAGAGTTATCGGTGATCAGATCCGGATGTCCAATAGGAAATGTGCCGTGCTTCAGAACAGAGGGGCAGGGGGACAGGTGTCGATATAGCGCATGTTTCCTTCGACGCAATAGAGCCGAGTAGCATTGGTTCTGCAGCCAAAGAATGCATCTCTTGGCGGCTGCAAAGGGTCCACCATTTCCTCAGTCATTTTCTTGGCGAAATTCCGGATCGTCCTTACACCGTCAATCGTAATCATGCTCCCATATATGTTCCACGTAAAAACCCAATTCCTACAAGAAAGTCTGACGATCCTGTGTGCCTTAATATAATTTCAGGAAGGTAAAGCCATGTTGCACCGGTCCTCCAATTTCTTCTTGGGGTATCACTCGGATAACTCGTATCAAAAACAGTCATAAAACTCAAAGACTGTCCGCATGCTCATGTTGTAGCCATCTATGGCAGGTGAGAATCTTAATCTCTTTTCCGTTCCTGGCATGTCGGAAGTCCTGGATAGTCTCGTGCTCAATCCATTTCAGCAATCTTAAAACTTTGATGGAGTACTTCCTTCCTGGTGAGTATCCTTCCGGGGGTAGGATGGCAACAGTTTCCATGAGTATGAAGTTGCGGTGGAAAGCTAGATTGGCTGCACTGGCAAAGGTAATATACTCTGCAAATGGATCAACTTTCACTAGAGACAGGAGGGTGTCTCTGAATTAACCACTGCGGCGTCTCAAGAAGTCCACGCCACTTCTGCAGATCTCATCAATCTCTTCAGTAAAACTGAAATTCGCTTTCTGCACTTTGTCTTGGCTGGTGGACCAGGAGTCCCCGAGGGCACATGTAGCAAAGTTCTATCAACTTCGGTTGATCGTTTCTTCAGCGCATTCGAAAATTTCTGTTATGAACATTTCTCAAAATTTCTAAAACGTGGGTCCTGCAGCATCATATCCCACCCATCCTTCTACGTCTTTCAGTACATTTTTTGGCATAATAACTTTCATAATCTTTGGCCGTATGAAATTGTTTGGATTGAGGATCACTGACGAGAGTTAAGTGCCCGAGGCGTGCATTTCTGGTCCATGCTGAAAATTCATCTGTTCTTTTCTCGAAATTTCTTTAACGGGGGTCCTGCAGCATCATATCTCACCCATCCTGCTACGTCTTTCTGTACATTTTTGGACATCATAACTTTCATACTCTTTGGTCGTACAACATTTCTAAAGTCGTAAATATCCGGACTGGTACACTTTGTTGACATTGATGTCGTAGTATTTACGGACCACCTTAGCGTCAAAGTCCCTCTGTTTGCTAGCTTCTTCATCTATCCCCCCACGGTGTAGATTCAGCATATTCCCCAGTCTTTTCTCTTTCAGTTCTCTCGTCAGCAGCTTTCTCGTTCTCTTGTCAAAGACAAAATGATGTTCGGTCTGTGAAAAATTATATAACCATATTAAATTCTAGAACATTCGATTTAGTGACTGATCACGTGATTTAATTTTGTTTTACCTTGAATTTGACTAACAATGACGTTGATACTTAGAATCAGACTTTCAATAACCTTGAACGAGAAATATAGTTTACATGTCAGTTACATGTATTACCTAACATTTTTGGCAGGAGGCCACATGCAGGAAATTATTGTACTTCCATTTCTATGACGCAACATCAATGATGTCATAGCTTTGGCAGGATTACAGATGATCGGCATTATTGCACTAACCGGCTTTTCAACAGCGCACCAACGACTATGTTGTAGTTTTGATAGGCAGTCAAGTAACTGACATTATTGCACTGACCGATTTTTCTATAGTTTACTTTATAGTTTGACAGGCAGTCAGGTGACCGACTTTAATGACGTCATAAATAAACTTTACAGAAGTGCACATCGGTTATTCAGTCTTATAGTCGAGAAGGCACGGCAAAATCATTAGTTTTTCCACAGGAACAGTTGCGAACCTCGGAATGAACAAAATTCCGAAGTGAGACAATGTGCCCGAGTCAGCGTCTCCTGATTGCATGCAACACCCGTCGCAACAGCTCCATGGAAACCTGTCAAATTCTGTGATTGTCTCGATGTACATATTGATGTACATATCAGGTAAGTATGCCTTGTTTGGTGATTATGACAGCCATTGGCTGACTGCAAGCGCGTGCAGTTAACGCGAAAGATTGATTCGATGTTTAAGAAGCACTTGCAGCTATCATGAAAGGTCGTTTCAAAGTCAAAGTAGCACATGCAGAAAAATGACGTCATAGATTATGTTGATTACACAGTTCCTACTGGTAAGTTGCCAGAGCGTGCAGTTTACACGAATGGTCGTTTCAAAGTCAAAGTGGCACATGCGGTTAACACGAAAGGTCGTTTCAAAGCCAATGTAGCACGTGTAGCTGACATGGAAAATCGTTCAAGTGCTCTCAAATGCTTAACGTCTTCAAATTCAATAGCATCATTTTTAAAGTCATAGAAAGGCATATGCACAAATGAAGGACGCATGAAAAACCATTGACAATGATTTGAGTATATAATTCACACACATTTCAAAGCAGGTCATTCAGGCAATGAGCTTCATCTTCATTAAGACACAACTTAGATGACAGTTCAATAAGTTGCTGATATTGATTTGAAACACTTTTAATTCTGATGGTCAAAGGGCAATGCATAGCAGGCTGCAGACAACAAAATGGACGACATCAAAGGCAATTGTCGGTGCATCACTACCATGAATGAAGATGTAAAGACATTCATTTCTAAGATGCAATCCGATCAATACACTAATGGCACAGGATCTCGATGCCAACGATCAACATGAATATCCGCCCCTACTTTCCTTATATATACTTTGACTGGAGAGATCGGATGGGGCGGGTGTAATTGAGGGTTGTTGGCATCGAGCTCCTGTACTACTGGTCAACGAGAGTAATGCAGACGAAAAAGGACCGCCTAAGAAGAAACCCAAATATGTATGCAACAATTGTACCGAAGATTCGGACCTATACAAGCAGCTGTGAATTAATCATGCGCCTTTTATACCGTGGATATGATCCTACATGTAATGTCACTAAACGGACATTCAGCATGGTACCTGATCAATCTACAGCCTTGTAAGAGCGCATTCGTTAGACTTGTACACTAACTGTGACGACGGGACACCATGACGGGCCCTGTCAAACCCCCTTTAGAGAAGACAGCGTCCTATCCACATGTCCACTCTGAATGTCGGTTGGATTCCGCGGTTGATTACATACATAAGCTCGCTGCAGTCGGTAGAGCACGGACTGCATTTCGTACGACCCCCCCACTCACACTTATAATCCATTTACATGTTCATCTGTCTTCCTAAGGCCCCTGCGTTTTGCTGCACCGTTTGTGTTGTCATCTTGCAATTACGAAGTTATTTAACACTACAATTTTGCGTGCTTCGATACCCCAGTGTAACCATAAAAGTGGGAGGGTTGTGCGCAGATAATCCGGATAGCCTCAACATCTGCTGCTAACCCGCAGATGGCCATCCTAGGTCGCCACCGGTTGCCAATTAGTTTCGTTAGTTTGTGTTTAGTATTTTGTGTTTTAACAAAAATAAAGTGTTTTAATGTCGTATTTGGTGTTCCTTGTCCCTCTCGTCTCCTGTTGTGCATGTCATATCTGTGTTTTCACTCTGAGTGTTTTGGTGTTTCACCGTGGATGCTGCAATGGAGTGGTGTTGGAGATTCCTTCCTTTCATCTAAAATATTTAATTTGCAATGCAAAATAGTTTCCAGTATTTCTTATTTCCTTTGTGATTTTATCTTAACGTCCATGATAATTTCATTGATGTATTTTTTTGTTATGTGCCTAGTTTGAATAAGTAACCAACTTCAAATGAAGTCGAATGTTGAAAAAGTAACCAACTTCAAATGACGTCGAATGTTGAAAAAGTAACCAACTTCAGAATCAGGCGAATGTTGAATAAGTAACTAACTCATATACTTTTTCAATGTTGAAAGTTGCAATGTTGAAAAAGTAACCAACTTCTTTTACCAG